>MIQA02023123.1:0-14311 GCA_001887855.2 Sclerospora graminicola | reverse complement strand
GTGATCACCGGCCGGGTCGCTCGACCTTCAAGCTTCCCGATGATCTTAGGTTTAATGATCTTCATCACTGGGTTGGTAGTCAGGAACTTGTGAAACTCCCGAAGATAGAACAGTCGTTCCACATCTTGGACAGTGGTCTTCTCGGCTGGTTCGATCTTCTTTTCGTCTTCCTCGAAGATCTTCGGTTTGGGTTTCGCATATTTTTTAGGTGGATCGCAATGACCCGCCCCCATGTTTTTTCTGTATTTTTCTTTTTTCTTCTTATGCATAGGCTCAAGGTTAACACCTCGATCCTTTCCTGGGTTATAGTCAACTTTACTATAACCCAGATCGGCCCCGATCGGGGCCATGTGGGGAGTTATTTCATCTTTAATCTCGACCTGGCACTCCACCAGACCAGGTCGATCATCGATTCCTTTAGAAATGGACAGCATCGGAGGCGATACGCCTTCCTCCAATACACCCGAAAAAGTTTCCTCCACTTTGATTTTCACATCTTTTTCATCATCAAAGGAATCACGGTGATATCCTGAGTCACCAAGTGATCCGGGCACGCGCACCATTGTGTTGGAGCCGATTTCCAAATCCATGACCGAAGTCTTGGGTGGAATCCGGATACCCACTGGCCCGGACGACCAACTATCGGAGGGGGTACTCCGTCGATCCTGATCAGCATCGGAATCAGATGAATCACCACTGTGGTGACTGATCTGATCCTCCCGGTCATCTGGCCGGTCTTCATGCTCGTCAGGATCTATGTTTAACTTTATCTCACCTTGTGTACCCGTTGATCGGGGGTGGTTACACTCACTTAGGTGGACTCGGTGACGAAAACGATGATCTTGATCAGGTCGGAGGGGATGACCTTCTCGAGACGGGGGGTGTCCTCGGGTGGAAATCTTCACCGGAGAACGGGTTGGGGTCGATACTTAATCAGTATCTAGGCACTGATCAGGAAAGTTCGTCTGATCAGGCCAGCCAATGAGAGAGATATAACGAAACCAAGAAAATGCGATCAATCCACGATCTTCCACAGTAATCCACAAACGTTATCTCCACAAAACCTTTACCAATATTATTAACTTGTTCGAAACACGTGCGCGTTGCGGGTGAGGTTCGATCAGCTAAAACAAACCCGTCGGGGGCCTTCCGGTAAGCCAAAATGCGTCTTAGCGCGTCTTAACCGGGAAATAGATGAGCAAGAGGGGACTAATCAACCCTGTGCTCCCAATGACCGCACACGTGGCGGAGCGACTCTTTGCTTTAGGGGGAAAATCTAAACCTGTTTTTATATATGCAATGTCCTATACCTGTGTACCATACATCAACTCATGCCTGACTTATACTTCGAACCTATTTACTTCGTCGCACGGTTGCGTAGCACCACCTTGCCCATCCTGGCTGCACCTTCAAGCTGGTCTGTACCACTTATGCCCTGATCACGACCCGACTCTTCGAAAGATCTTCAACTCATCCCGATCTTCATCAAACGACCTTGAAACCACTTGATACCTGCTCTTCAGCACTTGTCCACTCCATATATAGTCCGACCAATCCGAGAACTTACTTGCCCTTGCATTTGAACGCTGATCAGAGGCTGATCAGCCCTGATCACGATCGGCATAGTGATCAAACCAGTGATCAGATGGTGATCAAGCTGATCAGCCCTTGATCACCTCGGGAACATTCCGGGTCATCATCATCACGACTCAATTCATCTTCTAAGCCATACTTCCGACCTTTATACTCCGTCAGGACAACCGTATAACACCGATCTCGGCTGATCAGGCCTGATCAGGCCTTGCCACGTCATCTTCGGACCAACCAAAGGTTCTCATCACTCACACAACCTGTCACTCCACATGCCCGACTTCATTCCACATCTAATCTTCATTGATCGGGTATGGTAGGCTGATCAGGCCGTAACTTTGTGTCATGATCAACTTCAACCACTATACCATTCAGAGATCGGCTGATCACCTGCCCTTGGCACGTCATGTCAACAGTCACTCTTTTCTTATTACATCCACGGGAACTCTCTTAGCTACTGTAGTAACGATCGTGATCGTGATCTCCATCATTCCGTCAGTGTCTGGGACTGGGCTTAACGACAATACTTGGCTGATTTCTCCACGTCGTGAATATCCGTTGTCCGCCACCTTTTCCTCTTAACCGTGATCAACCTTTTCCCACCCATCAACCGTCATATGTTGATGGGTGTTCTATCGTCACCAATCAACGGCCATGTGTGGTCCACTTCAGTCCCAATAATTTTCGATCGCTTTACCACATAAATATCTCACAGATTAGATCATTTATAGTAGCCAAAAGTTAATATCTAACATGGAATACCTTACGCGTAAATTTTGGTACCAGTTCTCAATTTGCCATCAAGCCATCACCCAACAAGGATGCGGAGGGTTCGAAAGGAATTAATGAGCGAAGGCATCCTACAGATGAACGGCCTGGGCACGGGACCAGGCACCCCATCGCGGGCTGGTGGGTCGAAAGCCCACGAACCAAGGGATGCGCAGTTACCTCACTCACCGGGGAGTGATGAAGTAGCTGCACCTACGACTCTGGCAGAGGATGCGGATGAACCGGAGCCACCACCAGGAACGACTGCTGCCGCTGAATCTGTTTTTCTTCGGAACCATCCTGAAAGAGCCGGTCCTTTTATACCTGATTCTGAGATGGTGAGTTTAACAGGCAAACTGTTGGATAAACCAGAAATCAGAATCAGGTCAGTAACGTCACTACTGTCGAATACAACAGATAGGAGTGTCAATTCAGTGATGGACATAACGGAGGCTTAGCGCACTGCTATAAGCCAGACCTGCCAGTCTTCACTGTGGGTGCAAGCATGGATAGTTACTATACAGCAAATGTCTGCGGAGGTAGATGGTAAAGCTACATAGTCAGCGACACGATACGCGCCCAACGTACACCGATTTCCAAAAATCAAACAAGGAATGTGAGTGCCCTTTCGACTTTTTGAGCATATTATGCTAAAAACAGTTTGGACAGAATGGAGAAAAAGCGTAAGGGGGGCAGTATTTCGCGTTCAGTCGTTACACCAATCCTATGAAAGGAGCTCACGACGGCCGTTCGGACAAGAAGTTTCTCACCAGGCAGGTCAAGAACCGCCACCAGTGACAGGATGTGCGGCGAAAGTACCAATTACGGAAAAGTCACCAGTGACTACAGTCGTCATGAAACAATTTCCGTTACGTGGAACTTAAGACGACTCACTTAGAGATACAGCATGTTGGAAACAAACTCTCGTAAAACGGAGGTATTTCAAGACCATGTATTATGGAAATACAGCAGTACGCCTTCCAGGAGAGATTTCTAGCTGGTAGGCAAGTGTACGACTATTATGGTTCAAGTGTTTTAGCCGATGAGCTGGAGTAACAGCGGATGCAAAAACACCTCAATATTATACAAGAATTCCTGAGTTGATATCACAGGGTGATATGAACTCGTCATCAATGGATATATATGCGAAATATCGTTTTATTAATGAATTACGGAAAACTTCAGCAGACACTGGTTTGTTCCGGAGGACACAAGGAAGAGCTCATTTTGAGACCAAGATATTTAAGCAAAGGCAATCTGAAACAAGAGTGGAAGAAATACGTCTTCAATTATGTATCCAGTGCAAGTTGAATTACCCATCATCACCGCTTTCAATAGCGAGTAGATACATGGAGACCATTCAATCGCGATTGCATGAAGACCCTGCGCCAATAATTATCTCACAGATTAGATCATTTATAGTAGCCAATAGTTAATATCTAACATGGAATACCTTACGCGTAAATTTTGGTACCAGTTCTCAATTTGCCATCAAGCCTTCACCCAACAATGATGGGGAGGGTCCGAAAGGAATTAATGAGCGAAGGCATCCTACGGTTGAACGGCCTGGGAACGGGACCAGGCCCCCCATCGCGGGCTGGTGGGTCGAAAGCCCACGAACCAAGGGATGCGCAGTTACTTCACTCGCCGGGGAGTGATGCAGTAGCTGCACCTACGACTCCGGCAGAGGATGCGAATGAACCGGAGCCACCACCAGGAACGACCGTTGCCGCAGAATCTGTTTTTCTTCGGAACCATCCTGAAAGAGCCGGTCCTTTTATACCTGATTCTGAGATGGTGAGTTTAACAGGCAAACTGTTAGATAAACCAGAAATCAGAATCAGGTCAGTAACGTCACTACTGTCGAATACAACAGATAGGAGAGTCAAGTCAGTGATGGACATAACGGAGGCTTGGCGTACTGCTATAAGCCAGACCTAACAGTCTTCCCTGTGGGTGCAAGCATGGATAGTTACTATGCATCAAATGTCTGCGGAGGTAGATGGTAAAGCTACATGGCCAGCGACACGATACGCGCCCAACGTACACCTATTTCCAAAATCAAACAAGGAATGTGAGTGTCCTTTCGACCCTTTTGAGCATATAAACAAAATAAGTTTGGAATCGGCTCCGGGCGAAGCCATGTGGGGATTTGTTTCATCTTTAATGTCGACTCGGCACTCCGCCAAACCAAGTCGACCATCGCTTCCGTTTATGTTGGACAGTATCGGAGGCGATACTCCTTCCCGATGAAGTTTCCTCCACTTTGATTTTCACATCTTTATCAAAGGAATCACGGTGATATCCTGAGTCACCAAGTGATCCGGGCACGCTCACCATTGTGGTGGAGCCGATTTCCAAATCCAGGACGGAAGTCTTGGGCGGAATCCGGATACCCACTGGCCCGGATGACAAACTATTGATTGGGGTACTCCGTTGATCCTGATCGCCATCAGGATCGGATGAATCATTACTAAAATGACTGATCCGATCTTCTCGGTCATCCGACCCGTCGTCATGTGTGTGGTAAAGCGATCGGAAAATATTGGGACTGAAGTGGACCACACATGGCCGTTGATTGGTGACGATAGAACACCCATCAACATATGACGGTTGATGGGTGGGAAAAGGTTGATCACGGTTAAGAGGAAAAGGTGGCGGACAACGGATATTCACGACGTGGAGAAATCAGCCAAGTATTGTCGTTAAGCCCAGTCCCAGACACTGACGGAATGATGGAGATCACGATCACGATCGTTACTACAGTTACTAAGTGGAGTTCCCGTGGATGTAATAAGAAAAGAGTGACTGTTGACATGACGTGCCAAGGGCAGGTGATCAGCCGATCTCTGAATGGTATAGTGGTTGAAGTTGATCATGACACAAAGTTACGGCCTGATCAGCCTACCATACCCGATCAATGAAGATTAGATGTGGAATGAAGTCGGGCATGTGGAGTGACAGGTTGTGTGAGTGATGAGAACCTTTGGTTGGTCCGAAGATGACGTGGCAAGGCCTGATCAGGCCTGATCAGCCGAGATCGGTGTTATACGGTTGTCCTGACGGAGTATAAAGGTCGGAAGTATGGCTTAGAAGATGAATTGAGTCGTGATGATGATGACCCGGAATGTTCCCGAGGTGATCAAGGGCTGATCAGCTTGATCACCATCTGATCACTGGTTTGATCACTATGCCGATCGTGATCAGGGATGATCAGCCTCTGATCAGCGTTCAGATGCAAGGGCAAGTAAGTTCTCGGTTTGGTCGGACTATATATGAAGTGAACAAGTGCTGAAGAGCAAGTCTCAAGTGGTTTCAAGGTCGTTTGTTGAAGGTCAGGATGGGTTGAAGATCTTCTGAAGAGTCGGGTCACGATCAGGGCAGAATCGGTACAGGTCAGCTTGAAGGTGCAGCCAGGATGGGCAAGAGAGTGTTACGCAACCGTGCGACGAAGTAAATAGGTTCGAAGTAAAGGTCAGGCATGAGTTGAGGTATGGTACACAGGTATAGGACATTGCATATATAATAACAGGTTTAGATTTTCCCCCTAAAGCAAAGAGTCGCTCCGCCACGTGTGCGGTCATTGGGAGCACAGGGTTGATTAGTCCCCTCTTGCTCATCTATTTCCCGGTTAAGACGCGCTAAGACGCATTTTGGCTTACCGGAAGGCCCCCGACGGGTTTGTTTTAGCTGATCGAACCTCACCCGCAACGCGCACGTGTTTCGAACAAGTTAATAATATTGGTAAAGGTTTTGTGGAGATAACGTTTGTGGATTACTGTGGAAGATCGTGGATTGATCGCATTTTCTTGGTTTCGTTATATATCTCTCTCATTGGCTGGCCTGATCAGACGAACTTTCCTGATCAGTGCCTAGATACTGACTAAGTATCGACCCCAACCCGTTCTCCGGTGAAGATTTCCACCCGAGGACACCCCCCGTCTCGAGAAGGTCATCCCCTCCGATCTGATCAAGATCATCGTTTTCGTCACCGAGTCCACCTAAGTGAGTGTAACCACCCCCGATCAACGGGTACACAAGGTGAGATGAAGTTAAACATAGATCCTGACGAGCATGAAGACCGGCCAGATGACCGGGAGGATCAGATCAGTCACCACAGTGGTGATTCATCTGATTCCGATGCTGATCAGGATCGACGGAGTACCCCCTCCGATAGTTGGTCGTCCGGGCCAGTGGGTATCCGGATTCCACCCAAGACTTCGGTCATGGATTTGGAAATCGGCTCCACCACAATGGTGCGCGTGCCCGGATCACTTGGTGACTCAGGATATCACCGTGATTCCTTTGATGATGAAAAAGATGTGAAAATCAAAGTGGAGGAAACTTTTTCGGGTGTATTGGAGGAAGGCGTATCGCCTCCGATGCTGTCCATTTCTAAAGGAAGCGATGATCGACCTGGTCTGGTGGAGTGCCAGGTCGAGATTAAAGATGAAATAACTCCCCACATGGCCCCGATCGGGGCCGATCTGGGTTATAGTAAAGTTGACTATAACCCAGGAAAGGATCGAGGTGTTAACCTTGATCCTATGCATAAGAAGAAAATGGAAAAAGACAGAAAAAACATGGGGGCGGATCATTGCGATCCACCTAAAAAATATGTGAAACCTAAACCGAAGATCTTCGAGGAAGACGAAGAGAAGATCGAACCAGCCGAGAAGACCACTGTCCAAGATGTGGAACGACTGTTCTATCTTCGAGAGTTTCACAAGTTCCTGGTTACCAACCCAGTGATGAAGATCATCAAGCCTAAGATCATCGGGAAGCTGGAAGGTCGAGCGACCCGGCCGGTGATCACAGGCAGTCAACTTGATCTGATCAGGAACCTCTTGGTGCAGATCGACGAGGTTGGCTTCACTACTGGTGCCTTCGACGCGAATATGTTATTCGATCTGGATCAAGAGACGATCAGAGAATCTATGACCACCCTGTATGATCATCTTGCCTCGTTACTAGGGGCGAACCCAGTGGTTCAGTCGCCGATCGCGGATCCTTCGCACCGATCACAGTTGGTTGAGTATCCTATGGATATTGAGTCGATATATCAATCGTCATCACAATCTGGAGCGGCATCCACCGACTCCTCGGTTGGGATCACACGTATGACGTTGGGCCCGAAAGGGATCCAGCAGATCGACCCCAAGATCGAGTCGCAGAACAGGAAGAGAAAGCCTGAACCTGGTAGAGTCGGATCGGACGATAGTTTCGAAGATGCTCAGGAAGTGCCACAGGCCAATCCGACCTCCAACACTGGTCATACCAACATGCCGGAGGTCCCAGAGCAATTAAAACCATGTTCGCGACTATGATGAACCGATTTGCGGGTGAACAATATGGATTGCCTCAGTACACACCTGGACAAGGACAACCATGGCGATCAGCACCGAACATGAATCAGTCCGCTGAGAAACCGGTCAAGAGACCCGTGGACGTGGAGATGGAATCAGTCCGATCAGCCGGAATTGTTCGTTCGATATGCCAGGCCGATCACCAAGATCGATTTCACCGATCACCCCCACGGAGTGATGTGGACATGGAGTCAGAAGGCGAGATCAGTCAGCATTTCGATCCAGATGATCTGGACATTGAGATGCCTCGTAGGGCGAATATGGCCTCCGCGCAGGCATTTGACAGTGAATCCGGAACGATCACCCGAGTGCGAATGTCTGCGATCTCGGAATTGAAAGATTTCACTGGCAAAGATATGGATGACGATCAGGCCAGGGCTTGGTTAAGCCGGACTAAGTCGGCTTTTCTGAGGGACAAGACACCGGAAGCTGAAAGATGCCTGATCTTCGCTGATCTAATGAAAGGTCCGGCCAAGAACTGGCTTAAACAGCTGAGTCGAGAAGTGCGTCTGAAGTGGCCTCGTTTGTGTGAAGAGTTTGAAGAACAATATTGCAATTCGGGGGTGTCTGTCGCTAGACAGTACTACCACATGAAGAAAAGATCCGACGAGACGCCGATCGAGTACTTACATCGGTTGAATGTTGCTGGTCTACGCGCGAAAATGCCGATCAAGGACCCACGGCACCCGGATATAGCCCGTGAACATGTTGAACACTTCATTGGGACTCTGGATAATCGCGATCTGGCTGATCAGCTAACCCTGCTCCGTATAAAGGACTCGGAACAACTGGAACTAACTCTGAGGACGTTGCAGCGGGCCAAGAGTCGACAGCCCAAGGTCGAGGTAGGATCGAACCGTTACCGGTCAAAGCCACACCATGATCAGGGCAAGATACCGGCAGCCCGACCAGCCAGAGCGATTCGAATGATCGCGAAGGAATCATACAGTTCGGGTTCTGAAGAAGAAAGTGGCCAGTCGAGTCTGAGCTTGGACGAGGAACAGTACCGTCATGTCTTTACGACGGAGCCAGTGTATCGCCCGAGATCATCGACTAATGGCATGGACGGACGGAAACCTGGTGGTATTCAACCTGATCAGGACCGATCTCGTAAGAAATGTGTGCATTGTGGGTCGACCAAACATGGAGATCGTGATTGTTGGAAAAGAATTACGTGTGGAAAATGTGATCGTAAAGGTCACCCTTCTGATCATTGTTTTTACGTGTGCAAGACCTGTGGGAAGCTTCATGACGCCGGCGCCTGCCCTATTGAAGAAATTTTTAACCTGATGCGCAAGTGGTATGTGCCGACTAAACATGCTGGTATGCTTCCACCAGATGTTGAGAAGATGTTAAACTAGATCGCTCGCCAGGTTGGAATCTGGTTCGAGCCGAGCGATCTACGTTCTGCATCTATGCATATGTCGGTAGCGGAAATAAGTTTGAGGAAAAGGAGATAACCGACAATACATGTTCTAATTCAAATTGCATCGATCGATGTCCGATTCACAGTCTCAGAGTGGATGAATATTCCCGATCGGACGTGATCATGGAGTTGGATCTACTGCCTGGTGAATCCCGAGGATACTGGAAGTATCACTCTCCCGACAAGTGGTTTAAACAGGCTAAAGCTAATGAAAAGATCAACAATGAAAAAGCCACTATTTATTTTACTCTGGGGCGGAAGTCTCGATCATCGACTCCGCCTTTGCTCGTAAGGTGGGATGTCGTATAGACAGTACCCAGAGGCAAGAATGTGTTGGGATCGGCGAGAGTTCATATATGACGGAAGGACGATCACGTGTGAAGATTACCCTGGCAGGATCCCTGGTCTACTATTTTAATGCTTGGGTTGGCCGGTTAGCCGGTCAAGACGCAATATTAGGGATGGATTTTATGGTACCAACCGGTATACGACTTGACCTGTCTCATGGAACCCTGACTCTGCCAGATGAGGTGCAGATTCAGTTGTCTGGCCGACGACCTCTGTATGGTGTTCATGTACGGATGTTAAAAATGGGTCAATACGAGAATATTGGGGTGTATCGATCAGTCGATGTCATGATTCGGTCAAGTGATCGGCAATAGAAATTGTGGCTGACCCGTGGTGAACGATGGGTACCAACGTTCGTTAAAGGTATCGGCCGATCAAGCTATATCAGGGTCACAACTATATCCAATCAGCCGCTGATCATCCACGAAGACATGACCTTAGGGATGTGGTTACCTGAAGGGAAAGTACCCCGACAGATCGGATATGTTTCAGTGGGATAACGAAGATACATTGAATGGCAGAACCTAACTTATCAAGCCACCACAGACATGATCAGTGACGACGATTTAGCGGGTGAAGATATCTCACCTATGGTCGAGAAGCTGGAGTATTCTACGCCGACCAAGCTGCTGATCAGGAGGCCACCGATCGAAGCGACAGGGGAAGGCCGGGTCAAGGAAGGTTCACAGATATTGAGTATAATTAGGCCCGGCTCACCGAAAACCACGGATCCAGATAGCGGAGATGACAATGAAGAGTTCAAGCACGATCATGAGAAAGAAAAGGAGGATGAACCAGCTGAATTCATTGCAGAGGAGGGTGAACCCGAAGTAAACCATCGGTCGAGTAACGTACAAGGGGCGATTCAAGATGATGCCGATCAGAAAAAGGTAGATCAGGTGGACGAGCAAGTGTGCATACACGAAGGTGGCGATCAGTACATTGAAGGTATCGAGAAGCAGATGCCCGTTTTACCGAAGGTATCGCCCAATATGCCAGAAGTCACCATGGAAGATTTACAGGTCGATGATCCCGAAGTGAACACTCCCGAACAGATCGATCAGCTAAAGAAGATCATTTGGAAGAGGCGTCACTTACTGATGGGGAAAGGTAACGCCCTACCTCCAGCCGTATTCGGAGCTGTTTGTGATATAGACGTGGGAAATGCGAGGCCAATCGCTCAGCGTTGTCGTAAAGTTGCACCTCAATACCGGGAAAAGTTATCCGATTTGATCAAGGGTTTGCTGAGTACAAAGATCATCCGACCATCAACATCTCAGTGGGCATCACCGATCGTGATTGTGATTAAGAAGAATGGGGTTGATGTTCGATTGTGTATCGACTATAGAATGGTGAATCGTCTCACGAAGTTGATGGTCTACCCGATGCCCTTGATCAATGACTTATTAGAAGATCTGGATAAAGTTTTATGGTTTTGTTCGCTGGATATGGCTAGTGGTTTCTGGGTGGTTTCGATGACTGATCGCGCTCGCGAGATCTCGGCTTTCGTTACACTTTTTGGGCTTTTTGAATGGAATCGGATGCGTTTGGATTAAAGAATGCCCCACAGATCTACCAGAGGCTGATCGACAATGCTCTCTATGGGTATTTCCAGATCAGTGCTGATCGGGAAGCCACTGATCTACATGATGTGTTTACGGAAGGTGAGCCAGACCAAGATCAGGGCCGATCAGTGTTGGGAAGGCGATCATACATAGATGATATCTTGGTCACAGCAACATCCTGGGATATGCTATGCGATAAGGTCGAACGACTCCTGAACACCTGCGAGCGCTGGAATTTGTCGATCAGTGTGGTCAAGAGTTTCTGGGGTCAACCCAAGGTCGCTTACCTCGGCCATAACGTATCGATCCAAGGTTTGGAAGCAAACCCGAAAGATCTAGCCGCTCTCAGCAACTTACCTTTTCCCCGATCGTTGAAGGCCATGCAATCCTTCCTCGGATCATTGAATTATTATAGCAGATTTATCGAGGACTTCTCGATCTACGCCGCTATACTTTATGAATTGAAGGAAGTTGATTATCATGGCCTGAGAGAACGTGATCGGGTAGGAGGATCACCAATTGAGACTGATCACGAAGTCGAAGCTACGGAAACGGATTTCAAGACTGGATCACCGATTGATCGAACTATGCCAGGGTCAGAAGACCACATGAATCACGCTATGGTAGCCTTCAGTATGTTAAAGGCGAAGATTATCTCGACGCCGATACTGAAACACTTCGATCCGGAGAAGATTCCCGTGGTGATTCTATACGCCAGTAAATGGGCAATATCAGCCGCACTGGTCCAAGATCACGATGGAGTTTATTGCCCGGTGACATTCACAAGCCGAACATTAAAACCGAACGAAGTTAACTATGGTATTGTGGATAAGGAGGTGCTAGCATTATTACGTGTATTGGATGTTTGTTACTCTATGCTGGTAACTAGATCAATTAAGGTATTATCCAGGCGATCTAGTTTGGCTTGGTTACTGTCAGCGAGTGGTTTAGACGGGAGACTGGGGCGATGGGCAGCGGTGTTATCTCAGTGGACTTTGGAGATCATTAAGTGCACCAAGGGCGAAGAAGAAATTCTTGGGACGCTGGCAGCCAGCATCACGCCCCGATCAGAAGTCGATGAAGCCCTGATCGAGGTCGCTCCTCGGAAGCAACCACGTGAATCGATCACTATACCCCCACCGATCGTCGGCTCGGAGGAAGATCTGATCGTTGTAAGTTTCGACGGATCAGCGAGTGTGAAGAAAGGCGTAGGGGCGTATAGCGCGTTGTTATGGAAACTGCCAGAATGGACTGTTATATCGGCCGGTTCAGATTATACTCCAGGTATCACGGTCAATGAGGCTGAATATCGTGGTCTGCTGCTAGGTTTGGATCTCTTGCAAGAGCAAAAGATCGGAAGAGTAATTATATGCGGAGATTCAAACCTGGTGATTCGGCAGATCACTGGAGAGATCGACTGTAAAGCGCCGCGTCTGAAACTACTGAATGATCGCGTTATGAAAGCTTTACGTGGATGGCCAAGACATGATCTTTTGCATGTGAAACGTGATTGGAATCGGAGTGCAGATCACTTAGCAACTATGGCTATGCGTGATCAGGCCGGATCGATAGTCACTGATCAAGCGTTGTTGGAAGAACTGGTGGAGATCAATAGGCTGCCTGAGCTGATCCGTGTGGAAGATGAAAAGGAAGCAGCCCAGATCTTGATTACGACGAGATCACGAACCAGATCACCACCCAACAGATCACCCTCTCGCGAAAGCCTGACAGAGGAAATAGTACAAGAGATGCGGATCGAAAGAATTCTCAAGGCTCAAGACGAGGAAAAATGGATCGGTGATTTGAAGGCGTTTCTAAAGGGTGATCTGGAGAAGCTGAGCCAGAGCGAGGCAAAAGATTGTGCCAAGATCGCGTCTAACTACGAGATTGACGAAAATGATCTATTGTTTTACTATGTCCAAGTTGATCAGGCCGATGCGGATTTGGACCGATCGGCAAGACTCGTGATCCCGGAGACTTTACAAGCTGATATCTTACACCATTATCATGTTAGTTTGGAGGGTGGCCACCAGGGCGTAGGACGAACGTATCACAGGATCCGTAAACATTTCCATTGGAGAGGATTATATCGAAGTATACAAAAGTTTGTTGGGACATGTACGGATTGCGAACTGGAAAAGGTATGCCAAATATCCGGGGGAGATCACCTGGGAATATCCAGGCGACCTACCCTTTCCAAGTGATTGCGATGGATCACATACCGTCCCTCCCAAAATCGTTCAAGGGCAATACCGAGTTGCTGATCTGGACTGATCTGTTCACGGGATTGGTGATCGCGAAGGCGGGATCTACACGAACGGCTCAACAAGTCGCTTGCAGTTACGAAGAATGTGTGTTTCGACGGTTTGGAGCCAGTGAAGTGATCAGGCATGATCGTGAACCAGGTTTTATGGCCGAAGTGTTCCGATCTTTTAATCAGATGCTTGGCCAGAAACAGAGCGCGACCATGGCGTATCGTCCACAGGCGAATGGTAAAGCCGAACGGATGGTACAGACGTTGACTAGAGCTATCAAGATGTATGTCGCAGACTCCGCGCAACAAGATTGGGATGAATATGCGGAGAGACTGGTGTTTGCATTAAATTCCTCTTTTGATCGGATCAGGGGAGATACTCCATTCTATCTGGCATATGGTTGGGACCCCCGATCTACCATCGAGTCGGTGATCCCTGTTGGTTGCACACGAGGTCGAGATCGCGAAGCTCGTCGATGGCGTATGGGACTCCAACGTCACTATCAACATGCGCGGGAACAAGTCAACAAACGATTGCGAAGGGCCATCCAAGAAAGAGCTGATCGGAACAATGATCAGGCCGATTCGCATAATATCGAGCCAGGATCAAGAGTTTGGCTTTACTTGGATCGCGTGAAAGAAGGATATGCCAAGAAGTTAGCACAGCTGTGGCATGGACCGTTCCGTATAGCCGAACTGATCGGTGATCATGCCGCTCGGCTGATTACCGCGGGTACTGATTATGGAATTTTTCCGATTGTTCACTTGTCGAAGTTGAAACTGGTCCGAGAATACCCTGATCGGCCTAAAACTAGGCTGTCATGCGATGATCAGCCAAGGTTTGATTTTGACGAAGCTCTCTTACCCGAAGATAGTTGGGAAAGAGCGTTGGACCCGAATGAATTCGAGGTGGAGAAGGTTTTGGATACCCGATCAGGTAAGAAGACCTGATTTGGCCGAACCCACCGTGAATACTTGGTTCGTTGGAAGGGTT
>MIQA02023122.1:0-37557 GCA_001887855.2 Sclerospora graminicola | reverse complement strand
ATGTTGGTATGACCAGTGCTGGGAGTCGGATAGTTCTGTAGTACTTCCTGAGCATCTTCAAACTATCGTCCGATCCGACTCGACCAGGTTCAGGCTTCCTCTTCCTGTTCTGCGACTCGATCTTGGGGTCGTTCTGCTTGATCCCTTTTGGGCCCAACGTCATACGTGAGATCCCAACCGAGGAGTCGGTGGAGGCCGCTCCAGATTGTGATGACGATTGATATATCGACTCAATATCCATAGGAAACTCAACCAACTGTGATCGGTGCGAAGGATCCGCGATCGGCGACTGGACCACTGGGTTCGCCTCTAGTATGATCATACAGAGTTGTCATAGCTTCTCTGATCGTCTCTTGATCCAGATCGAAAAGCATATTCGCGTCGAAGGCACCAGTAGTGATGCCAAGTTCGTCGATCTGCGCCAAGAGTTTCCTGATCAGATCAAGTTGACTGCCTGTGATCACCGGCCGGTCGCCAGACCTTCAAGCTTCCCGATGATCTTAGGTTTAATGATCTTCATCACTCGGTTGGTAGCCAGGAACTTGTGAAACTCTCGAAGATAGAACAGTCGTTCCACATCTTGGACAGTGGTCTTCTCGGCTGGTTCGATCTTCTCTTCGTCCTCCTCGAAGATCTTCGGTTTAGGTTTCACATATTTTTTAGGTGGATCACAAAGATCCGCCCCCATGTTTTTTCTGTCTTTTTCCATTTTCTTCTTATGCATAGGATCAAGGTTAGCACCTCGATCCTTTCCCGGGTTATAGTCAACTTTACTATAACCCAGATTGGCCCCGATCGGGGCCATGTGGGGAGTTGTTTCATCTTTAATTTCGACCTGGCACTCCACCAGACCAGGTCAACCATCGCTTCCTTTAGATATGGACAGCATCGGAGGCGATACGCCTTCCTCCAATACACCCGAAAAAGTTTCCTCCACTTTGATTTTCACATTTTTTTCATCATCAAAGGAATCACGGTGATATCCTGAGTCACCAAGTGATCCGGGCACGCGCACCATTGTGGTGGAGCCGATTTCTAAATCCATGACCGAAGTCGTGGGTGGAATCCGGATACCCACTGGCCCGGACGACCAACTATCGGAGGGGGTACTCCGTCGATCCTGATCAGCATCGGATCAGATGAACCACCATTGTGGTGATTGATCTGATCCTCCCGGTCATCTGGCCGGTCTTCATGCTCGTCAGGATCTATGTTTAACTTCATCTCACCTTGTGTACCCGTCGATCGGGGCTGATTACACTCACTTAGGTGGATTCGGTGACGAAAAGGATGATCTTGATCAGGTCGGAGGGTTTGACCTTCTCGAGACGGGGGGTGTCCTCGGGTGGAAATCTTCACCAGAGAACGGGTTGGGGTGACACTTATTCAGTATCAAGGCACTGATCAGGAAAGTTCGTCTGATCAGGCCAGCCAATGAGAGAGAGATATAACGAAACCAAGAAAATGCGATCAATCCACGATCTTCCACAGTAATCCACAAACGTTATCCCCACAAAACCTTTACCAATATTATTAACGTGTTCCAAACACGTGCGCGTTGAGGGTGAGGTTCGATCACCTAAAACAAACCCGTCGGGGGTCTTCCGGTAAGCCAAAGTGCGTCTTAGCGCGTCTTAACCGGGAATTAGTTGAGCAAGAGGGGACTAATCAACCCTGTGCTCCCAATGACCGCACACGTGGCGGAGCGACTCTTTGCTTTAGGGGAAAATCTAAACCTGTTATTATATATGCAATGTCCTATACCTGTGTACCATACCTCAACTCATGCCTGACCTTTACTTCGAACCTATTTACTTCGTCGCACGGTTGCATAGCACCACCTTGCCCATCCTAGCTGCACCTTCAAGCTGATCTGTACCACTTCTGCCCTGATCACGACCCGACTCCTATAACGATCTTCAAACCATCCCGATCTTCGATAAACAACTTGGAAAACGCTTGAGATCTGCCCTTCTGACACTTGTTCACTTCATATCCAGCCCGACTTAATTGAGAGCTTCATCTGACTTCGCGTCTGGACGCTGGTTTGAGGCTGATCAGCCCCGATCACGACCGGCAAAGCGATCAGCCGAGTGATCAGGCGGTGATCAGGGCGATCAGCCCTTGATCACCTCGGAAACTCCCTGGGTCACCATCGCAACGACTTTATTCACCTGCTCAGCCATACTTCCGACCTTCATATCCTGTCGGAGCAACCATATCACACCGATCTCAGCTGATCGGGCCTAATCGGCCTCGCCACGTCATCCGTCGGATAAATCCATCGGTCATCATCAATCACACAACTCGCTATTCTACATGCCCCATATCATTCCACATCTGATCTTCATATCTTGAGCATAATCAGTTGGCTCGGCCGATCGGACCGAAACTTCGTGTCACAATCAACTTCAACAACTACACTGTTCATAGATCGGCTAGATGGCTGTCCCTGACACGTCATGTCACCAGTTGCTGTACCTCCAACTCGTTATACATCTACGGGAACTTCACTTAGTAATTGTGATCACGATCATGGTCGTGATCTCCACCGTTCCATCAGTGTCTGGGACTGGGCGTAGTGACAGTACTTGGCTGATTTCTTCACATCGCGAATACCCGTTTTCCGCCACCTTTTCGTCGTCTATGCGATCGGCCTTTCCCACCCATCAACTGTCTCATGTTGATGGGTGTTCCATCGTCACCAATCAACGGCCATGTGTGGTCCACCTCATTCTCAACATTTTTTCCTGATCGCTTTACCACAGGTGTATTGACCTTTGGATCATCAACCTGTAGGTCATCCAGGTTGACTTCCGGTATATTGGGTGACATCTCCGGCAGAAAAGCCACCTGGATTTCAATATCATTGATGAACTGGTCGCCGTTTTTATGGATGCATACTTGGTCATGCTCTGGGTCTATTTCTTCGAGTCCGTCCTGATCGATGGTAACATAGAAAAGTCATCCGTTTTCCGATCCGCTTCCGATTCCGTTTCATTTTCGATGGGTTTCTGACCAGTAGCTTGGTGAGTGATTCTGGCTTGTCTACCAAAGGTGAGGTATCTTCGCCAACCAACTCCTCGTTACTGATCAAATCGAATGTAGCTTGACAAGCCAAGTTCTGCCACTCGGTATCTAACGTGACCTGATCGAAACCTACCCCATTTGTCGTGGTACTTTACCCTCAGGTAATCAAATTCATATCACCATGCCCTCGTGTACAATCAGTGACTGGTCGGAAATATGAGTAATTCTAATATAACTCGATGTACCGATCCATTTGATAAAAAACGAGGCCCACCGTTCGCCACTAGTCAACAATAAAATCTGATGCCGATCAGCCGGGCAAACTATTACATCGACCGATCGGGAGACCGGAATATTTTCATACTGACCCATCCTCACCATTTGCGTACGCACATCATACAGACCAATTTGGCCAATCGGTCACGGTCGGCACCAGCCCGATCGACCGCACAGTAATCAAAAATGAGTCTGCTCTCATCTACTTCGTAACTTGGAGCAACTTAGCCAAATTCTTCGCTTCGTTCTGACCAATTTTGCCAGGTCACCTAAGTGAATAAATATAGTGCAGCGGTTGCGGATCGAAAGGATTTTCCAAGCTCAGAACGAAGAGAAATACGATCCATTTCGAAATACGATCCATTTCTCTTCGTTCTGAGCTTGGAAAATCCATTCGATCCGCAATCGCTGCACTATATTTATTCACTTAGGCATTCTTTTAGGGTCGGCTTGGGGTATGACATTCGGGGTTTTGACCCGGTCGTCACCACCACAGGCGCCTGCTTTTATCCACCACCCGATCTGATCAGCTCGGGCAATCTGTTTAACTTGACCAGCTCGGCCAGTGTCGTTTCTTCTGTAATTGTCCTTCCGACATGATTACGCATTGTCATGGTCGCCAAGTGATTGGCGCTCCGGTTCCAGTCTTGTTTCACATGCAGAAAGCCATGTCCCATCACTCTTGCAGGACTTTCATTACCCGATCGTTCAGCAATTTGAGACGATGCGCCTTTCAATATAACTCCTCAGTGATCTGCCTGATTACCAGGTTGGAATCACCACAGATAAATATTCTGCCCTATTTGTGTATTAAGGAGATCTAGACCGAGCAGCAGACCACGAAACTCGGATTCGTTGTAATACCAGGTGTATAATCCGATGCGGCAGATATTATGGACCATTCAGGTAGTTCCATCGAAAGAGCACTATACGCCCTGACACCCTTTTTAATTCTTGCCGATCCATTAAAACCTTGGACGACCTGATCCTCGTTCAGAAACTGTTATCGTCTCCCTAGGTTTCTTCCGGGAAGTTATTTCGATCAGAGCATCATCTTTTTTTCGCCCGCGGCATTATACTAGCCGCAACAATTTCTTCCTCGCCCCTGGTACATTTGATGACCCCCAATGACCACTGCGACAAGAGTGCAGACCATCGCCCCAGTCCCACCATTAATTCCGGTCGATGATAACCACCAAGCCAAGATGGGCTTTTTTAAAAGTACCTTAACCGGTCTAATCATGAATATAGTATAGCAGACATTCAATATACGTAACAATGTCAATAGTGCTTTGTCCACAATGCCATAAGAAACTTCGTTCGGCTTTAAGGTCCGAATTGTGAATGTGACCGCGCAACATACCCCCATCATGATCCTAAACCATGCGTTTAGTATAGTGAAAGTGAAGATGGCTAACTCCGGTTCTGAAACATTTGACCCTGAATGCGTTCTGGTCGTGATTCTATACGCGAACAAATGGATGATGTCGGCTGCTACTGGTAAAACCTGTTATTGGACATCTCCGCGGTAAGAAGTAGAGCTACCAGCAAGAGGAGGGCAGCCTAACAAAATTGGTGGAACTAAGGAACAAGTCGGCCCATGCAGGCAAGCCGACCGACCGGCCCCGCCGGTCGGGTAATCTGGATAATTTGGATCATTAAATTTGGATAATTACGAACACTGATCGATCGGTATTGAAGCTGAAGGAAATCGATGAATGCTGAATTACGTGTCATTATAGCTGGAAAGACTGATCGAGTCGGCTGATCGGGTGCTGAATAGCCGAACGAAGCTGACCGGAATAAAAGGACTGATATGATCGGAGATGGAGCGGCCGACCGGCAAGGATGACCCGACCAAGAAGGATTATGAGG
The DNA here is from genome assembly GCA_001887855.2 of Sclerospora graminicola. Lineage (NCBI taxonomy): Eukaryota > Oomycota > Peronosporomycetes > Peronosporales > Peronosporaceae > Sclerospora > Sclerospora graminicola. The sequence goes on along the minus strand of MIQA02023122.1, from coordinate 32,376 downwards.
ACAGCATAGGTGGTCGGATTATTACGAAGGTTGACGAAACGTAATATCGACCAATCATATGACGGAAAGATTAAGCTTGAAGTATTGGGTAAGTCACATAGGTTGGTGTACGGTACACTTAATATTGGATCGGTGGTTTTTTATTTTTAGTAATAGGATTGAATTTACCCCGTAAACAAAGAGTCGCTCCGCCACATGTCGGCGGTCATTGGGAGCATAATGTTAACAAGGACCCCTGTAGCTCAGCTCATTCCCGGTCGAGACGCTTACTGACGCACATTGGCTCGCCGGAAGTCCCCCGACGGGATTGTATTAGGCTATTTTATCCTCACCCCTCACGTCCACGTGCTCGGAACACGTCATTTAATTCAAAAGAATTTGTGGAGATAACTTAGTGGAAGATCGTGATTATATCGTGAAACTTACGTAATTTATTTGGTTATTGGTTGGTCCGGTCGGTCGAAACTTTCCGACCGTTCTCTATACGGTATTTTGTATAAAGTACTGTCCTCCGGTGAAGGTATCCACCGGACAACGACCCCGTCTCGAATACTCCCGACCGGATCGGAAGATCGCTTTCATCTAGAGTCCACCTCGTGGGTGTAACCACCGTAAACCAAGGTGATATGAAACTTAAAATGGATTCGGCCGAGACTGTAATGATCGCTCCGATCGCCCTAGTGGTGATCGGTCCGATCATGAGATCGACGAGGATTCACGCAGTACCCCCTCCGAAAATTGGTCTTCCAGTCCAGTGGGAATCCGAGTTTCTCCAAGAATTCCATTCTGGATTTGGAAATCGGCTACACCACAGCGACATCGGGGCGATATGACTTCCCCCAATGAACCCGAAACAATATCTCAATAAATTTAACTAGTCTAGGCACTCGCGGTGATATCCAGGGCCATCAAGAGATACGGGTAATGCGCACCACTGTGGTGAAGTCGATCTCGGAAATCCTTCCGAGGATCAAACACCCCCGGGGCCCAAATGGCCTAATACCGGAGGGGTACTCCGTTCATCCATCTCTTCATCGAGGTCAGCATTGAGCTAACCTACCTTGGTCATGACCAGTAGGATGATCCAATATCTCCGACATTCTCTCCTTCTGTACCCGTCGGTTCTGACTCTTTTAGGTGGACTCTTGGACGAATGGTCAATGTGCCTGGCTATAGCTGCCCGCCTGAGAAGCAACCCAAAAAGTGATCAGCATTCATCACGCCATAATCTGCTTCCTTTGACAAATATCCATGCTGCGTACACCATACGCAAATCTTCATCATCGGTCACGTCAGTCTGAGCTATTACTGGTCCATCCTGGGCTGCTCGCTTTTCCTGCCTCGAGCTTGCGTCGAGTTCCTGTGGTGGAGCCGATTTCCAAATCCAGAACGGAATTTTTGGGTGGAATTCGGACACCCACTAGCCCACGCGACCAACTATCGGAGGGAGTACTCCGTTGATCCTGATCGGCATCAGAATCGGATGAATCATCACGATGATGACTGATCCGAACCTCCCGGTCTTGTGATCGGTCGTCATGTGCGATAGAATCCATGTTTAATTTCATCTCACCTTGTGTACCCATTGATCTAGGTGGTTACACTCACTCAGGTGGACTCTAGATGAGAAGGATGATTCGAATCAGGTTGGAGGATGAGACTTTCTCGAGACGGGGGTGTTCTCGGGTGGAAATCTTCACCGGAGAACGGGTAAGGGTCGACACTTAATTAAAGTATGTAAGGGCACTGATCGGGAAACTTCGTCCGATCAGGCCAGCCAATAAAACGAGAGATAACGAGAACACCACGAACTTCCACAGTAGACCACAACGTTATCTCCACGAAATCTTACCAATTAGTAAAAACGTGTTGAAAACACGTGCGCGTGAGGGGGTGAGGGTCGAAAACCTAAGCAAATCCCGTAGGGAGACTTCCAGTAAGCCAAAATGCGTCTATGCGCGTCTTAATTAAATTGAGCTACAGGGGTCTAGTTAACCCTGTTCTTCCAATGACCGCGACATGTGCGGAGCGACTCTTTGCATAGGGGGTATATTCAATCCTATTATTATATATGCAATATATAATACCTAATGGACCATACACCAACTTACGTGACCCACCTCATACTTCAATCTTGATTATCTAGTTGTCCCAGTACCACCATAAACCAATCTTCAAAGCTTCTTCAACCTGACCCGTACCACTTTAGACTGATCCTCAGCCGATCCTGATCCGGTTCTCTGCCGATCTTCAACCAACCTGACCTTCAAGTAACAGCTCGGAACCAGCTCAGGATCGTCCTCTTGAGATGTTGTTTTATCCGATTAAACACCGATCTTGATTGGAACTCTTTCTTTCTTAACACCTGGAAGCTGATTCAGGTCTGATCCAAGCCAGTTCTGGACCTCCCCAGGAATAACGTCGAATCAGCCCTAAATCACTTCGAACCACCCCAGGATCTCCAAGACATCGATTTTTCCTGCTCGCACCACCCTGTCTTCGACCCCCATTATACCTTTAACCGCGAGGTTGAACTAAAATCGGCAACCTCCTTGAGTCGGATCCAATCTGATCTCTTAATGCTGATTCGAAGCAAGTTCGTTGAACCCTGACGCTTGTCTCAGTTGATATGCCCCATAAAGCTCACCATTTCACACATTGGACCCCGTCATACACTGGTTTTCACACTCTAGGGCGGGACCAAATTGTTCGGCCGGTCAACCGAGATCTCAATATCTCATCAGCTCGAACAACTTGGATCGGCGATGATCCACTCCAATAGCCATGTTCTACCGCGCCAGATATATTAAACCGTCCGTAGCACTGCTCATCACAGGTGTCTTGACCGGTCCGCTCTCGCACCAACCCGGTCCGGTATCTGGATATTTACGTCCGATCGTGATATTTACTGGTCCATTGTTCTCTGGGACAGGGCGTGACAACGGCATCATCTTGTTTTTCTCCACGTTTTACGATAGCCCGTTATCACTTATATACCATCCTGAGTGGAACCAACCTCCCCACCCATTAACGGTTCTGTCTCGATGGGTGTTCCCACAGCCACCAATCAACAGCCGTATGTGGACCACTTATTCCTGATTATTGTTATATCACGTTACCACATTCCCAGTAACCGATTTTTGACCAATCCGGGCAAGGGGGTCACCGTTGATTGATTCACCTCCACCAACTAACGGTTACGACGGAAGCAAGTGAACGTCTCACCATCAAAACAGTTCCGCAGACTACTCCATTGCGAGCAAATCCATAGGTTATACCTTGATATTGACTCAATATAGGTGAAGTCAGCCTATGTTTTAATCGTCATAGTCGAATATTCCAGATTCAAGTGGGTCTTCGTACTTAAGATGAGTCGGCGACCAATCTAACAAGATTGTTACGAAGACTCAACACGGCATAAACACATCGACATCTAAGGATACAAGAGTTGCTTTCGGATCAGGGGACATAATTTGTCAACTAGAACTATAGGATGATCATATCTATTACCATAGAGAAATGGTAATATTTCTTTATTTGTATCAATTAATAAATCTCCATACATGGATGTGGATCAACTCTGCAAGGAAGAAGTATATAAGTGTGCAAACGACGAACGCGTATTCTTCACAAGAAAACGGCTCGGTAGAACGCGAAAACGGTAAGGTGGTGATGAAAGTTCCTGTATTACTTGAAGAAACACAACTGTCATATTCACTATGGGGAGAGGAACTCCTACATGTGGTTGATAACCTCAATGTAACAGGGTCACGGGTAATTAATGGGGAAACCCCTCATAAGCTATTATACGAATAGAGACCCGATGTCTCCCACTTACGCACGTGGGGATGTGCAGTTGCCGTACTCGTTCTGAAAAACAAGAGTCAGAAGAGAGATAAGCTCAAGCCGCTCAAGTAACCAGGGTTGCTTTACCGCATACAAAAGGTTACAAGTGCATGTGTGCCCTTGATGGCAAAGTGGGCACAGCTCGAGGTGAAAAAATGACATCCCAAGAGAACTATACCATAGGTGCGGAAGATGTGAAGAAGATGATAGACAACGCATTCGGTGACGGTGATCACACTCTACCAGCTGCCATCCCGTATGTACGGATGCGGGCAGGCATGGACAGTTTGGTTAATGATGGCGTTGAGAAGATACCTATCGCGATGTTGGAGAGAGAAGATAAGGGTACAGCAGTGCCGTTGGCGTATACCCCTGTGGTGGAGCCGATTTCCAAATCCATGACCGAAGTCTTGGGTGGAATCCGGATACCCACTGGCCCGGACGACCAACTGTCGGAGGGGGTACTCCGTTGATCCTGATCAGCATCAGAATCAGATGAATCACCATTGTGGTGACTGATCTGATCCTTCCGGTCATCTGGCCGGTCTTCATGCGCTTCAGGATCTATGTTTATCTTCATCTCACCTTGTGTACCCGTTGATCGGGGGTGGTTACACTCACTTAGGTGGACTCGGTGACGAAAACGATGATCTTGATCAGGTCGGAGGGGATGACCTTCTCGGGACGGGGGGTGTCCTCGGGTGGAAATCTTCACCGGAGAACGGGTTGGGGTCGATACTTACTTAGTATCTAGGCACTGATCAGGAAAGTTCGTCTGATCAGGCCAGCCAATGAGAGAGAGATAATACGAAACCAAGAAAACGCGATTAAACCACGATCTTCCACAGTAATCCACAAACGTTATCTCCACAACACCTTTTCCAATATTATTGACGTGTTCCAAACACGTGTGCGTTGAGGGTGAGGTTCGATCACCTAAAACAAACCCGTCGGGGGCCTTCCGGTAAGCCAAAATGCGTCTAAGCGCGTCTTAACCGGGAATTAGTTGAGCAAGAGGGGAATAATCAACCCTGTGCTCCCAATGACCGCAACACGTGGCGGAGCGACTCTTTGCTTTAGGGGGAAAATCAAAACCTTTTATTATATATGCAATGTCCTATACCTGTGTACCATACATCAACTCATGCCTGACTTATACTTCGAACCTATTTACTTCGTCGCACGGTTGCGTAGCACCACCTTGCCCATCCTGGCCGCACCTTCAAGCTGATCTGTACCACTTCTGCCCTGATCACGACCCGACTCTTAGAAAGATCTTCAACCCATCCCGATCTTCGACAAACAACCTTGAAACCACTTGAGATCTGCTCTTCTAACACTTGTCCACTTCGTATCCAGCCCGACCAAACCGAGAACTTACTTGCCCTTGCATCAGGACGCTGATCAGAGGCTGATCAGCCGAGTGACCAGGCAGTGATCAGGGCGATCAGCCCTTGATCACCTCGGGAACGCTCTGGGTCATCATCATCACGACTCAATTCATCTGCTAAGCTATACTTCCGACCTTTATACACCGTCAGGGCAACCATATAACACCGATCTCGGCTGATCAGGCCTGATCAGGCCTTGCCACGTTATTTTCGGACAAACCCATAGGTTATCATCACTCACACATCCTGTCACTCCACATGCCCGACTTCATTCCACATCTAATCTTCAGTGCTCGGGCATAATAAGCTGATCAGGCCGTAACTTCGTGTCATGATCAACTTCAACCACTATACCATTCATAGATCGGCTGGACGGCTGCCCTTGACACGTCATGTCAACAGTTGCTCACCTCATATTATATCCACGGGAACTCCACTTAGTAACTGTGATAACGATCGTGATCTCCATCGCTCCATCAGTGTCTGGGACTGGGTGTAATGACAGTACTTGGCTGATTTCTTCACATCGTGAATACCCGTTGTCCGCCACCTTTTCCTCTTAACTGTGATCAGCCTTTTCCCACCCATCAACCGTCATATGTTGATGGGTGTTCTATCGTCACCAATCAACGGCCATGTGTGGTCCACTTCAGTCCCAATATTTTCCGATCGCTTTACCACAGCCGCCCCTGAGACAAACTGCAGCCGCGCAACGACTGCAGTTCGACTCACTCACTTCCAAACTTCCTCTCTGGCGATCACCATGGCTGTCTCGAGCCGATCTTCTCTATTTCTTCGTCTTCTTCGGCTGCCTGCCCGATCGCTGCCTCGCCTTCCGTTTCCAGTTCGACTACTTCCGCGATCGCCCCGATCACGACTTCGGCGCCGATCACGACCAGCCTCATCCGTCCAACGACGACCCTGACTTCGTATCGCCCGCCTTGGAATCCTCCCGCTTGACCCTCCTCAGATCGCCCCCTCCGTTACTTGGAACAGCTCGCTCGCATAATAGATGGATCGGGTCCATTCACGTTGGGGTCCGTGGAGGCTTGTCGGCTACGGTCGGAACTTCGAAGTGCAATTCCCGAGTTGGTTTCTCTGTATGATACCAATCGGGCACTTAACGCTGAGTTATCCGAGCGTCGGGTCGTTGCCGATTCCTTGGCACATGATTCTGCTGATTTGGCCAGCCAGCTGTCGACACTTCGGCTGGATCACGACCGACTTGACCAAGACTTACGAGACATGACTGATCGCGTTCAGAGTTTGACGATGGATCGTGATCAGCTATCAGCTGACCTCGCTGCTCTGCGCCTCTCCAGGCCTTCGGACACCGTCGCCTCTTTACAGTCGCTGATCGGTTCGCTGACTATTACCATCCGCCATCAAGGTACGTTTATCCCGTTCACTTCTTCTGTAATCCGTATATGACTCTCCATGTTTATTTCCAGACGAACGTATTGAGGCGATGAAAGACTCGATGGTCGAGATGGTGGGCCATCTACAACGGCTCGATGATCACCGTCTCGACCGTGATCAGCTGCTTCACGACAAGATCTGCACTGCCGAGGACGTAGAGCGTCGAGAAGTCGAGGCTCGCTATTCGGATGAGCAGGTCCAGCTCCTGGTCAAGCAACTTTCCGATTCTCGCATCGGCCGCGCCGACATACAGAAAAGGTTGTGCGAGAGTCGGAAGGCGGCTGAAGATTGCCGGCGCGAGCTTAATCTTGCTCGGGTTAAACTTGAAACCCTAGAGCTCGATGATCGCGCCTGGCTCCAGCATAATGCCGACTTGAGAACAGGGGTGTGCGGTATCACGTTTCGGCACCGGTACTATAGTAGCGAATCAGGTACCTAAATTTTTTGATACTGACACTAGTTTCCTACCGATACCTAAAATTAACACGTCGGTACGGTTTACTACCGAAATTAACATGGCCGGTATTGGTATACCAAAACTAGTACCGAAATTGGATTTGGCCGGTATCACATACCGGTACTTGTACCAACATTGGCCTGCATACCGGTAATTAGTACCGGTAGTTTGTACCGGGCTTGACTTATATAGTTAATACCCGGTAATTGGATTGACATTTTATTCTCACAAGTAAAGTATGTCAGAAGAGGGTTGCATGCCACCATAGGAAACTAATGCTGTTGTAAGACGACGGACGGATGGTGAGGGAGCATTTGCGCTTTAGTCATTAATATCCTAGTAGATAGTTATCCTAGGCTACCACAACTTGTTGTTTATTTTTCTTAACTTCTTCTCACCAACATAAAAGACTGCTTTCATTCACGAAAAAATGCTAAATTATAAAAACTAACTATCATAATGCTCTCCTACTCCTTCATTGGGGTCTAGTCATATCGTTAATATTTTTTGCAGAAGTTTGCTTACGTTTGGTCATATTTGTTCGTGAAAATGTCTCCCTATATATAATTGCTTATAAAACGTATGATAGTGGTGGTGGTGCTGGCACATCTTTGCTCGACATACTTGATAGTAAGCAGATAGAGATACTATTTACTTATCATTACCATCAGTTAATTGTCCACCTCCTTATCTTTTCCTTGAATGTTAAACGATGCATTAACCAGGCTACATAGATGGGGAGTGTAAGAAATATTAATATCATTATCTCTATAAATTTTTTTTGGTATGTTGCAATGTCAATACTATAAATACCGAGACAAAATATTGTCTCTGGATACCAATTTAGTCGGTACTACTGTAATACCGAGATTAGTATGGACGGTAAATACTGTCAGTACCGAGTACCTACTATTGGATCGAACGGTGAATATTATCGATACTCAATACCGTAATTTCAGACTTCGGTAGTGATAGATACCAAGATTACTCAGGGGGGTATCGGTACGGTACTCTTCATACCTACATTGAAGTTCCCGGTATCGGTATCGGTAGTGTATAATACCGGTGGTACAAACGGTGGTACTACCGGTACTAACCACTACCGGTACCAATACCGCACACCCCTGCTTGAGAACCCTCGCGGTGCAGACTATGGAGAGGTGGACCAAACCGAACACCGGTTCGGGGTCAGTTCGGACGGCCTTACAACGGCTTCCTGAGCTGATCAGCTCCTTCACTCCGTCTGGAACACCACCACAATCTTCCGAGTCTGCTCCGCCATCACCAGCGTCTTTCGTCGCTTCCTCGCCGGCCCATAGTGCTAATCAGCCCGTGATCAGCACTGCAGCGGCTTCTGCGTCTACTCAATCTCGTTTACCAGCGACTTCGAGATCAGCGCCTTCGGTCTTGAGTTCTGGGAAGCGCAAGCAGACCAGCTCGTCAAAGAAGAAGATGTCTCCAGCCAAGCGCTCTCGTCTCATGGTTGACTCCGACGATGAGTCGACTGATCTGGACGAGAGAACGTTGTCCGTTCTGGCCCGATCGCGCAGTACTGATCGCCGCACTCCAACGCCAACCCTTTCCGGCGTAAGTTCGCTGGCCCAGACCGTTACTTTGCTTGAGTCTGATGACGAGGATGACGATGATCTTGAGGAGGAGCAACCGGCTCCGACTGATCCCAACGTTCCTCCAGCGGCCAATAGGGCAGTGATCGCCCCGCCGCTCAATTTCACGGCGTTTTCATCCCGGCGAAACGATCGTCGATCGAGCAGGACGATTACAGTTATAATCCGAACCATAAGTTCATGGATTTGTACGTCGTCATGGAAGGCAAGCCGACTTCTGCTCACATGGCAACACGGAAACCTTGGAGTGCTGATCAGGTATGGGATCTGACGCCTCAGGTTCTTGCTGTGAGGCACAAACTCGTCCCTCGCTTGTGGTCCCGCCCGCCAGGCTGGATCTTTCCGACAAGATCGCCGGCGCCCAAAGACAAGCAGTGGCAACCGAAGGTGCTGACCAGAGGCGCTATTGAGCTTCTGATCGATTCAGCACCTTGGGATGTCCTCCTGACACCTATGCCTGGGCTGGCGTTTCCTGATCACCCTTGGTTTGTCGAGCTGCAGGGACGCTTGGCTTTGTATTACCAGGAGCACGTGCAAGCAATATGGGAGGCGACTCACCATTTCCCGATCACGGCGGCGATGCGCAAGGACGCGTGGATCGAGCATTACCATCATGCTCGCAAGCGTCGACGCACCAAAGCCGGGGCTGCCTGGGCCGCGATCTGCGATTATATTGTCAACGGGATTCAGCGCGGCGAGTGTGATCTGGACGTTTTCCTGTTTCCTGGCGTGCTGCATTTACCTGTTCGTCGAGCGGGATCGCGAGGACTCAAGGCTGACGGCGGGGAGTGGTATCCCGGTTATGGGCATCTAACTCCGGTCGCCACATTGCGTGATTGCCTGATCCGGACCGATCAGCAGGATCCTTGGCGGACGATCAAGCCCCATGGATCATCCAGGGTTCGCGGTTTCTCGCCTGCGCACTAAGTATGGCCTGTGACCGTCGTGACAACCAACTTTCGTTTCGTTTTCCATAATCACTAATATATCACGACAGTTCTTGATGATTTTCGCGTTCCATATTCACATTTCTTGTTCAGGTCTCATTATCGTCTCCATCTTGCATGTCGGTCGCTCACATGTATACAGATATAGTTCTTGTGCATTATATGTATGTATATGTATCCGTTTACTCCAAACCAGCTCAACCACCCTGATCTCCACTTGCCCGATCATTACATTTGACTGATCTGTCACAATGTGTCAACCCAGGCTATTGAGATTCTTGGTTGCCCTCTTCGTGGGTTTGCATCACTCCAAATCGATTTCGTCTCACCCGATCACGTTCAAATTCTCTTAATAGAGCTCCACAGTTCAGATCACGATGGGTTCGGCCAAATCGGTTCCTCTTACCTGATCGGGTATCCAAAACCCTTTCCACTTTAAATTCGTTCGGGTCCAACGTTCTTTCCCAACTGTCTTCGGGTAAGAGAGCTTCGTCGAAGTCAAACCTTGGCTGATCATCGCATGACAGCCTTGTTTTAGGCCGATCAGGGTATTCCCGAACCAGTTTCAGCTTCGACAAGTGGACGATCGGGAAAATTCCGTAATCGGTACCTGCAGTAATCAGCCGAGCGGCATGATCACCGATCAGTTCGGCTATACGGAACGGTCCATGCCACAGATGTGCTAACTTCTTGGCATATCTTTCTTTCACGCGATCCAAGTAAAGCCAAACCCTTGATCCCGGCTCGATATTATGCGAATCGGCCTGATCATTGTTCCGATCAGCTCTTTCTTGGATGGCCCTCCGCAATCGTTCGTTGACCTGCTCCCGCGCATGTTGGTAGTGACGTTGGAGTCCCATACGCCATCGACGAGCTTCGCGATCTCGACCTCGGGTGCATCCAACAGGGATCACCGACTCGATGGTAGATCGGGGGTCCCAACCATACGCCAGGTAGAATGGAGTATCTCCCCTGATCCGATCGAAAGAGGAATTCAACGCAAACACCAGTCTCTCCGCATATTCATCCCAATCTTGTTGAGCGGAGTCCGCGACATACATCTTGATAGCTCTAGTTAGCGTCTGTACCATCCGTTCAGCTTTACCATTCGCCTGCGGACGATATGCCATGGTCGCGCTCTGTTTCTGGCCAAGCATCTGATTAAAAGATCGGAACACTTCGGCCATGAAACCTGGTTCGCGATCATGCCTGATCACTTCACTGGCTCCAAATCGTCGAAAAACACATTCTTCATAACTGCAAGCGACTTGTTGGGCTGTTCGGGTAGATCCCGCTTTCGCGATCACCAATCCCGTGAACAGATCAGTCCAGATCAGCAACTCTGTATTGCCCTTGAACGATTTTGGCAGGGACGGTATGTGATCCATCGCTATCACTTGGAAAGGGTAGGTCGCCTGGATATTTCCAGGTGATCTACCCCGGATGTTTGGCATACCTTTTCCGGTTTCGCAATCCGTACATGTCCCGACAAACTTTTGTATACTTCGATATAAGCCTCTCCAATGAAAATGTTTGCGAATCCTGTGATACGTTCGACCTACGCCCTGGTGGCCACCCTCCAAACTGACGTGATAATGGTGTAAGATATCAGCTTGTAAAGTCTCCGGGATCACGAGCCTTGCCGATCGGTCCAGATCTGCATCGGCTTGATCAGCTTGAACATAGTAAAACAATAGATCATTTTCGTCGATCTCGTAGTTGGACGCGATCTTGGCACAATCTTTTGCTTCACCCTGGCTCAGCTTCTCCAGATCACCCTTTAGAAACGCCTTCAAATCAACGATCCATTTTTCCTCGTCTTGTGCCTTGAGAATTCTTTCGATCCGCATCTCCTGTACTATTTCTTCTGTCAGGCTTTCTCGAGAGAGTGATCTGTTGGGTGGTGATCTGGTTCGTGATCTCGTCATAATCAAGATCTGGGCTGCTTCCTTTTCATCTTCCACACGGATCAGCTCAGGCAGCCTATTGATCTCCACCAGTTCCTTCAGCAATGCTTGATCAGTAACTATTGATCCGGTCTGATCACGCATGGCCATAGTGGCTAGGTGATCTGCACTCCGATTCCAATCACGTTTCACATGTAAAAGATCATGCCTTGGCCATCCACGTAAAGCTTTCATAACGCGATCGTTCAGTAGCTTCAAACGTGGTGCTTTACAGTCGATCTCTCCAGTGATCTGCCGAATTACCAGGTTTGAATCTCCACATATGATTACTCTTCCGATCTTTTGCTCTTGCAAGAGATCCAAACCTAGCAGCAGACCACGATATTCGGCCTCATTGACCGTGATACCTGGAGTATAATCTGAACCGGCCGATATAACAGTCCATTCAGGCAGTTTCCATAACACGCACTATACGCCCCTACGCCTTTCTTCACACTCGCTGATCCGTCGAAACTTACAACGATCAGATCTTCCTCCGAGCCGACGATCGGTGGGGGTATAGTGATCGATTCACGTGGTTGCTTCCGAGGAGCGACCTCGATCAGGGCTTCATCGACTTCTGATCGGGGCGTGATGCTGGCTGCCAGTGTCCCAAGAATTTCTTCTTCGCCCTTGGTGCACTTAATGATCTCCAAAGTCCACTGAGATAACACCGCTGCCCATCGCCCCAGTCTTCCATCTAAACCACTCGCGGACAGTAACCACGCCAAACTAGATCGCCTGGATAATACCTTAATTGATCTAGTTACCAGCATAGAGTAGCAAACATCCAATACACGTAATAATGCTAGCACCTCCTTATCCACAATACCATAGTTAACTCGTTCGGTTTTAATGTTCGGCTTGTGAACGTCACCGGCAATAAACTCCATCGTGATCTTGGACCAGTGCGGCTGATATTGCCCATTTACTGGCATATAGGATCACCACGGGAATCTTCTCCGGATCGAAGTGTTTCAGTATCGGCGTCGAGATCATCTTCGCCTTTAACATACTGAAGGCTACCATAGCTCGCTTCATGTGGTCCTCTGACCCTGGCACAGTTCGATCGATCAGTGATCCAGTCTTGAGATCCGTTTCAGTAACTTCAACTTCGTGATCAGTCTCAATTGGTGATCTTCCTACCTGATCACGTTCTCGTAGCCCATGATAATCAACTTCCTTCAGTTCATATAGTATAGCGGCGTAAATCGAGACGTCTTCGATAAATCTGCTATAATAATTCAGAGATCCGAGGAAGGATTGCATGGCCTTCAGTGATCGGGGGAAAGGTAAGTTGCTGAGAGCAGCCAGATCTTTCGGGTTTGCCTCCAGACCTTGGATGGACACGTTATGGCCGAGATAAGCGACCTTGGGTTGACCCCAGAAAATCTTGACCACACTGATCGACAAATTCCAGCGCTCGCAGGTGTTCAGGAGTCGTTCGACCTTATCGCATAGCATATCCCAGGATGTTGCTGTGACCAAGATATCATCTATGTATGATCGCCTTCCCAACACTGATCGGCCCTGATCTTGGTCTGGTTCACCTTCCGTAAACACATCATGTAGATCAGTGGCTTCCCGATCAGCACTGATCTGGAAATACCCATAGAGAGCATTGTCGATCAGCCTCTGATAGATCTGTGGGGCATTCTTTAATCCAAACGGCATCCGATTCCATTCAAAAAGTCCAAAAGGTGTAACGAAAGCCGAGATCTCTCGAGCGCGATCAGTCATCGAAACCACCCAGAAACCACTAGCCATATCCAGCGAACAAAACCATAAAACTTTATCCAGATCTTCTAATAAATCATTGATCAGGGGCATCGGGTAGACCATCAACTTCGTGAGGCGATTCACCATTCTATAGTCGATACACAATCGAATATCAACCCCATTCTTCTTAATCACGATCACGATTGGTGATGCCCACTGCGATGTTGATGGTCGGATGATCTTTGTACTCAGCAAACCCTTGATCAAATCGGATAACTTCTCCCGGTATTGAGGTGCAACTTTACGACAACGCTGAGCGATCGGTCTCGCATTTCCCACGTCTATATCACAAAAAGCTCCGTAAGCGGCTGGGGGTAGGGCGTTACCCTTCCCCATCAGTAGATGGCGCCTTTTCCAGATGATCTTCTTTAGCTGATCGATCTGCTCGGGAGTGTTCACTTCGGGATCACCGACCTGTAGATCTTCCATGGTGACTTCCGGCATATTGGGCGATACTTCCGGTAAAACGACCATCTGCTTCTCGATACCTTCAATGTACTGATCGCCACCTTCATGTATACACACTTGTTCATCTATCTGATCTGCCTTTTTCTGATCGGCGTCACCTTGAGTCGCTCCTTGTACGTCACTCGAGTGATGGTTTACTTCGGGCTCACCCTCCTCCGTAATGACTTCGGCTGATTCATCCTCCTTTTCCTTCTCATGATCGTTCTTGAACTCCTCACTGTCATTTCCGCTATCTGGGACCGTTGTTTTCGGTGAGCCGGTCCTAATTATACTCAATATCTGTGGACCTTCTTTCACCCGGCTTTCCCCTGTCGCTTCGATCGGTGGCCTCCTGATCAGCAGCTTGGTCGGCGTAGAATATATCGGCTTCTCGACCATAGGTGAGGTATCTTCATCCGCTAAGTCTTCGTCACTGATCAGGTCCGTGGTGGCTTGTAAGCCAGATTCTGCCATTCAATGTATCTTCGTGATCCCACTGAAACATATCCGATCTGTCGTGGTACCTTCCCTTCAGGTAACCACATCCCTTAGATCATGTCTTCGTGGATGATCAGCGGCTGATCGGATATATTCGTGGCCCTGATATAGCTTGATCGGCCGCTACCTTTAACGAACGTTGGTACCCATCGTTCACCACGGGTTAGCCACAATTTCTGTTGCCGATCACTCGGCCGAACCATGACATCGACTGATCGGGACACCCCGATGTTCTCATACTGACCCATTTTTAACATCCGTACATGAGTACCATACAAAGGTCGTCGGCCCGATAACTGAATCTGCACCTCATCCGGCAGAGTCAGGGTTCCATGAGACAGCTCAAGTCGTATACCGGCTGGTACCATAAAATCCATCCCCAGTATCGCGTCTTGACCGGCTAACCGGCCGACCCAAGCGTTAAAATAGTAGACCAGGGATCCTGCCAGGGTGATCTTAACACGTGATCGTCCTTCCGTCATATATGAACTCTCGCCGATCCCAACACATTCTTGCCTCTGGGTACTGTCTATACGACATCCCACCTTACGAGCAAAGGCGGAGTCGATGATCGAGACTTCTGCCCCAGAGTCAAATAGAATAGTGGCTTTTTCATTGTTGATCTTTCCATTAGCTTTAGCCTGTTTAAACCACTTGTCGGGAGAGTGATACTTCCAGTATCCTCGGGATTCACCGGGCAGTAGGTCCAACTCCATGATCACGTCCGATCGGGAATATTCATCCACTCTGAGACTGTAGATCGGACACCGATCGATGCAATTTGAATTAGAACATGTATTGTCGGTTATCTCCTTTTCCTCAAACTTATCTCCGCTACCGACATATGCATAAATGCAGAACATAGATCGCTCGGCTCGAACCAGATTCCAACCTGGCGAGCGATCTAGTTTAACATCTTCTCAACATCTGGTGGAAGCATACCAGCATGTTTAGTCGGCACATACCACTTGCGCATCAGATTAAAAAATTCTTCAATAGGGCAGGCGCCGGCGTCATGAAGCTTCCCACAGGTCTTGCATACGAAAAAACAATGATCAGAAGGGTGACCTTTACGATCACATTTTCCACACGTAATTCTTTTCCAACAATCACGATCTCCATGTTTGGTCGACCCACAATGCACACATTTCTTACGAGATCGGTCCTGATCAGGTTGGATACCACCAGGTTTCCGTCCGTCCATGCCATTAGCCGATGATCTCGGGCGATACACTGGTTCCGTCGTAAAGATATGACGGTACTGTTCCTCGTCCGAGCTCAGACCCGACTGACCACTTTCCTCCTCCGAACCCGAACTGTCTGATTCCTTCGTGATCATTCGATTTGCTCTGGCTGGTCGTGCTGCCGGTATCTTGCCCTGATCAGGGTGTGGCTTTGACCGGTACCGGTTCGATCCTACCTCGACCTTGGGCTGTCGACTTTTGGCCCGCTGCAGCGTCCTCAGAGTCAGTTCCAGTTGCTCTGAGTCCTTTATACGGAGCAGGGTTAGCTGATCAGCCAGATCGCGATTATCCAGAGTACCAATGAAGTGTTCGACATGTTCGCGGGCTATATCCGGGTGTCGTGGGTCCTTGACCGGCATTTTCGCGCGTAGACCAGCAACATTCAACCGATGTAAGTACTCGATCGGCGTCTCGTCGGATCTTTTCTTCATGTGGTAGTACTGTCTCGCGACAGACACCCCCGAGTTGCAATACTGTTCTTCAAACTCTTCACACAATCGAGGCCACTTCAGACGCACTTCTCGACTTAGCTGTTTAAGCCAGTTCTTGGCCGGACCTTTCATTAGATCAGCGAAGATCAGGCATCTTTCACCTTCCGGTGTCTTGTCCCTCAGAAAAGCTGACTTAGTCCGGCTTAACCAACCTCTGGCCTGATCGTCATCCATATCTTTTCCGGTGAAATCCTTCAATTCCGAGATCGCAGACATTCGTACTCGGGTGATCGTTCCCGATTCACTGTCAAATGCCTGCGCGGAGGCCATATTCGCTCTACGAGGCATCTCAATGTCCAGATCATCTGGATCGAAATGTTGGCTGATCTCGCCTTCTGACTCCATGTCCATATCACTCCGTGGGGGTGATCGGTGAAATCGGTCTTGGTGATCGGCCTGGCATATCGAACGAACAATTCCGGCTGATCGGACTGATTCCATCTCCACGTCCACGGGTCTCTTGACCGATTTCTCAGTGGACTGATTCATATTCGGTGCCGATCGCCATGGTTGTCCTTGTCCAGGTGTATACTGAGGCAATCCATATTGATCACCCGCAAATCGGTTCATCATTGTCGCGAACATGGCTTTTAATTGCTCTGGGACCTCCGGCATGTTGGTTGGACCGGTATTGGAGGTCGGATTGGCCTGTGGCACTTCCTGAGCGTCTTCGAAACTATCGTCCGATCCGACTCTACCAGGTTCAGGCTTCTCTTCCTGTTCTGCGACTCGGTCTTGGGGTCGATCTGCTGGATCCCTTTCGGGCCCAACGTCATACGTGTGATCCCAACCGAGGAGTCGGTGGAGGCCGCTCCAGATTGTGATGACGATTGATATATCGACTCAATATCCATAGGATACTCAACCAACTGTGATCGGTGCGAAGGATCCGCGATCGGCGACTGGACCACTGGGTTCGCCCCTAGTAACGAGGCAAAGTGATCATACAGAGTTGTCATAGCTTCTCTGATCGTCTCTTGATCCAGATCAAAAAGCATATTCGCGTCGAAGGCACCAGTAGTGAAGCCAACTTCGTCAATCTGCGCCAAGAGGTTCCTGATCAGATCAAGTTGACTGCCTGTGATCACCGGCCGGGTCGCTCGACCTTCAAGCTTCCCGATGATCTTAGGTTTAATGATCTTCATCACTCGGTTGGTAGCCAGGAACTTGTGAAACTCTCGAAGATAGAACAGTCGCTCCACATCTTGGACAGTGGTCTTCTCGGCTGGTTCGATCTTCTCTTCGTCTTCCTCGAAGATCTTCGGTTTAGGTTTCACATATTTTTAGGTGGATCACAATGATCCGCCCCCATGTTTTTTCTGTCTTTTTCCATTTTCTTCTTATGCATAGGATCAAGGTTAACACCTCGATCCTTTCCTGGGTTATAGTCAACTTTACTATAGCCCAGATCGGCCCCGATCGGGGCCATGTGGGGAGTTATTTCATCTTTAATCTCGACCTGGCACTCCACCAAACCAGGTCGATCATCGCTTCCTTTAGAAATGGACAGCATTGGAGGCGATACGCCTTCCTCCAATACACCCGAAAAAGTTTCCTCCACTTTGATTTTCACATCTTTTTCATCATCAAAGGAATCACGGTGATATCCCTGGTTCGAATCCGGACACGCGCACCATTGTGGTGGAGCCGATTTCCAAATCCATGACCGAAGTCTTGGGCGGAATCCGGATACCCACTGGCCCGGACGACCACTATCGGAGGGGGTACTCCGTTGATCCTGATCAGCATCAGAATCAGATGAATCACCGTTATGGTGACTGATCTGATCCTCCCGGTCATCGGACCGGTCTTCATACGCGTCAGGATCTATGTTTATCTTCATCTCACTTTGTGTACCCGTTGATCGGGGGTGGTTACACTCACTTAGGTGGACTCGGTGACGAAAACGATGATCTTGATCAGGTCGGAGGGGATGACTTTCTCGAGACGGGGGGTGTCCTCGGGTGGAAATCTTCACCGGAGAACGGGTTGGGGTCGATACTTAATCAGTATCTAGGCACTGATCAGGAAAGTTCGTCTGATCAGGCCAGCCAATGAGAGAGAGATAATACGAAACCAAGAAAATGCGATCAAACCACGATCTTCCACAGTAATCCACAAACGTTATCTCCACAAAACCTTTTCCAATATTATTGACGTGTTCCAACCACGTGTGCGTTGAGGGTGAGGTTCGATCACCTAACACAAACCCGTCGGGGGTCTTCCGGTAAGCCAAAATGCGTCGAAGCGCGTCTTAACCGGAAATTAGTTGAGCAAGAGGGGACTAATCAACCCTGTGCTCCCAATGACCGCAACACGTGGCGGCGCGACTCTTTGCTTAGGGGGGGAATCAAAACCTGTTATTATATATGCAATGTCCTATACCTGTGTACCGTACATCAACTCATGCCTGACTTATACTTCAAACCTATTTACTTCGTCGCACGGTTGCGTAGCACCACCTTGCCCATCCTGGCTGCACCTTCAAGCTGATCTGTACCACTTCTGCCCTGATCACGACCCGACTCTTAGAAAGATCTTCAACCCATCCCGATCTTCGACAAACGACCTTGAAATCACTTGAGATCTGCTCTTCTAACACTTGTCCACTTCGTATCCAGCCCGACTAAACCGAGAACTTTACTTGCCTTTGCATCTGGACGCTGATCAGAGGCTGATCAGCCCTGATCACGATCGGAATAGTGATCAGCCGAGTGATCAGGTAATGATCAGGCCGATCAGCCCTTGATCACCTCAGGAACGCTCTGGGTCATCATCATCACGACTCAATTCATCTGCTAAACCATACCCCCGATCTTTATACCCCGTCAGGGCAACCATATACCACCGATCTCGGCTGATCAGGCCTGATCAGGCCTTGCCACGTCATCTTCGGACAAACCCATAGGTTATCATCACTCACACAGCCTGTCACTCCACATGCCCGACTTCATTCCACATCTAATCTTCATTGCTCGGGCATAATAAGCCGATCAGGCCGTAGCTTCGTGGCATGATGAATTTCAACCACTATACCATTCATAGATCGACTGGACGGCTGCCCTTGACACGTCATGTCAACATTTGCTCACCTCATATTACATCCACGGGAACTCCACTTAGTAACTGTGATAACGATCGTGATCGTGATCTCCATCGTTCCATCAGTGTCTGGGACTGGGCGAAATGACAGTACTTGGCTGATTTCTTCACATCGTGAATACCCGTTGTCCGCCACCTTTTCCTCTTAACTGTGATCAGCCTTTTCCCACCCATCAACCGTCATATGTTGATGGGTGTTCTATCGTCACCAATCAACGGCCATGTGTGGTCCACTTCAGTCTCAATATTTTCCGACCGCTTTACCGCACATGTTTCCAGCATTTCTTCAATAGTTAGTTATTGGTCCATAGTGTATCCACTGCTTCGACTCTCATGCCCAGATATTTCTCCACGATCCCAAAATTCTTTAGCTCCAATATTTTCATCCTTTCAAAACATTTATTCACTATATCTCGCAGGTCGTAGTCACTAGCAAGACATCAACACATATGCCCGCTAGTATTTTATCATTGTCATTTCTGCGAACAACAATGACTGTGTCCGTCAAACACAGCACGAAACCCAGGTTCCACGTAAATGTTCGTACCAAAGGCGTCCAGCCTGTTTAAGCACGTATGAATTTTTCTCCAATTCCAGAACCAAATCACGTTTAGAAGCCACTCCCAAACGTTATAAACTTTCCTCAGAAATTTCCATTCCTAAGGGTATTTGCAGAGATATAGCATATCCGTCCTCTGTTTCTGCTTTGGGATACACCCCCATGTCGCGCAGGTATATTTCTATATCAACGCCATGATGAGAATAATTCTCATATTATTCGTCTCCACGTGCGACCAACCATGCCTTATACCTCTCCACCGTTCCATCAGACATCAGTTTGGTCAAATAGACCCATTTCGTGGTCAAAGTCTTTTTGCCCTCATCCTTTTTTAATATTGTTCAGGTTCCCAAATCCTCCAGTACACATATCTCTTGTTTTCGGCGGCCGTTACCTTTTCCGATTGGCTAGACCCGTGTGCCTCCCCAAACCTCTGACGTTCGGGGACCGCCGTAAATTTTCCACTCCTTCCATTTTCTACGTTAGCTACTGCAAATGCGAAAAACATGATTCTTCCATTTTCGTGACTTCATTCACGACTTCTCGATTGTTTTAAAAAATTTCTTGCGTCGTCATACTTCCTAATGCTCCTTCCATAACCATACTTCTCTCACTTCTAGCTTCAGCTTTCTTCCATCATGTTTTTCTTCTAAATCCACCGCCTACATCGCCGTTTTGATGCTTCTTACAGACCCTCTGCGGACCTTTACCTTGGATATGTCGCCCGCCAAGCCCCAATATTCGTCTGGAAATATTTTAGGGCCATTCTTTCAGATTAACCAGTTTGTTTACTTGTAGGCGTTCGTTTTATCTGGCCCTTGCGAGTGCTCACGAACACCTCCAGCAGCTGTCCCCCAGCACCCGCACTCTTGACCAACAATTTAAGTCAATCAAAAGGCGATCTCGGCCAGGTGTATTTCACACCCGACCGCTAACCCATTCCGAAGTCGCTTCACCACAACTAAAGCTTCCGTAGTGTGTAATCTTGCTTTTGAACCTCATCCTCCCAGCCGACGCGAAATACCTTCCTTTTGAACGATATCGTTACTTAACTTCGCTAATGAACTATTCGCTTGCGCCTCATTTATTAAACAAATCTGTGTTAGATTTCTGACGCGCTTGGCTAGATGTCTTGTTTTGCCCTTTCGTCGCCTCCTCGTCGGGGAATTTTGAACCCGTGACAGTTGATGGTTCTGGTTGCTGCTCAGTCTTCTCCCGTACAACCCACGTCTTTGATGATCCCATGGGTGGGTCCTGATTATGTGTCTTATCCTTTTCCGCCTTTGCTTAAATGCTCCGAGTGTAGCCTTTTTGTTACCTGTGTACCTAACGATTGGCTCACTCTTACCTTTCCTTGCGCCTTTTAATTATCTGGTAACTGTGGTCCAGTTTTCTTTTGTCTCTTACTACGGCATCGGAGAATCCCCGTGAAGTCTCTTATATACCCCATTCCGGGGCGTCTAGTACCAGGCTAGCTGTTACAGGATTACACTCTAAAATTACACGTGAGAAAGCGTGCAACTAGAGTAGAAACAAATATTTTTTTCTTCAATAGTGTAATAAGTATTAAACTTAGGGCAGACTATTTAATGAGATTAAATAGTCTCTTAGATGTATATCTAAATATAAAACTACCGGTAAGAACACGTGGCTACAAGGCGGGAAGTTTAAGAGTGAACATATTATGTGTGCTTAGAGCTAATTACTATAACTAATCATATCTAAGAATGACCTTATAATACTCCTTTTATTAGATCCCCTCTTGGATTCGGTAAATGCTCATGATTTGAAATTTCTTCGTGGATTATAAAAAGTAATAATCCAGTATTCAAATTTCACACATTGAGTCTGAAATTGAACATGGATATTTCGAATTAAATATCATTTATGCAATGGTACCCCATTACATCACCCCCCCCCCAATAAGGTGGTTGGCCAATAATATATTTTCAAATTGGCCAATCGATTGGTGGTACTTATTGGTCAAAAGAATCAATTGTTTACAAATTAAAACTCCAGGACCAAGACACACCATGGTCGGCAAACTCTTAAGCGCGCTGTTGAAAACACGAAGGAAGCTCCCTCTTTCAATCCATTGCTGAGGTGTCCAACACAAGCAGTGACGCCGCAATCACAGCGTTAGACGAAGATAGACCGAGGGACCTATTGTATCTAGTCACAGATGCTGCTGAAGCAGCCAAAAGGAGCGTGGAGGTGATTCTAATGCAAGGGATAACACGTTAGCGCCTGCCGAATGGCGGGCGGCTAAGATGACGAAATTGCTGCTTGGCGACGCCGAAATGGATTATGACGCTATCGATTACAACAACGACGACTCGTACAATAGGTGGATCGACGAGTGGAAAGATCCACCTGGGCAAAGGCGTTCGCGGGGTCGCGGTGATATTGACCCGACGCGAGATGAAAGAGCAGGCGGGGCTCCGCCTGCTAAGAAACATTAGGGCAGAAGTGGCTTACGCCACTTGAGTCGTCTTATCGTACGAAACCGCATGTTCCGTACAAAGACCCCAGCGTGGGTTATTATGCCCGAAAGTAGCGGTTATCGAAAACGTTACTGCCAATATCCGTTGTTCGATATCAACGTCTTGGATGACTGATAGTACATCCGGGAACGTCGATTCGATCGAAGTACAGACATTGGACGTCTGTACTTTATCGACATTTCTTCCATGTTAGTTATTGCACGAACCGGAAAGGGTCGAGGAAGAACAGGGGCGATAAGGACGTCCTGGCCCAGAGTTGGAACGCCTTTGTTGAAAATGACAACAAAGGACCTGATGATTACGTGAAGCGAGTTCATGTAATGTGCGAACGCTTGTTAAAGCATTCGCATACCGGTAAGATGGAGTTTATCCCTTATACCTGCGTCCGAGAAGGGATACCTTGTGGTGTCCCTTCTTATCTCAGTTGCCCTTGTTGTCCAAGGGGCGTTCCTCGTATAACCGAGGAGGTACTGTGATTACTCAGTACTCTCCAAGGCCAAGGGCCCAATTGATGCCCTTAATGCATCAATACCTAGTGCTGATGCTTACTCGAGGTTTCGGTTTGAGGAGAAATGTCCTCCTCAAACTCCTTCAGGAGGTCAGGGTCATCATCTCTCAGAACCGTGACCGGCTCCCAAGATTCAAACTCTTGGGGGTAACCAAACCAGCGTACCAAGTACCCGATACGCTGCCTCTTCTTATAGGAACTCAAGCGCTTCACAATCAGGCGCTCAAGAATACAACGCCCTTCCCCTGATTATCAATCAGGGGCGGCAGGGGTTTAGAGTTCCCTCGGCGTCATTACTGCGGAGCTTTCTTCACAGCTTCGCAAGCTCGAGAGTAGCCAATCTGTGTGGAGCGGCGATATGTTCCACTACGTGAGGATATATCGCTCCCAACGGAAAGCCGTATAAAAGCGATGCTTTTTATGTCATAAAAGACATAAAAAAGCATCGCATTATACGGCTGGTCAAGCTTGACCCGAAAAAGTCTGAGATTGAGACTCTCTGAACATCCCATGATCGGTTGGAAACCGATTACAAGTCATTTTGGGGAGACTTGAAGAAGCACGCCATACGCCGTGAGGATGCGTCTCGTCTTCAGACGGAGGTGAAAGATAGTAGTTGAGCCTCCCTACGTAGAACGTAGGGTGGAGGCGCATCGTTGCGGAAATGTCTAATGTTTAGGCATTCCCCTTCAAACCTTGGACATTAAACGGCCCAATTACTTTTTGAAGAAACCTTCGTGTAGGGAAGTTGATAATTGCATGTGTAGGCAACTAAGTAGTTGATAATTAAACTAATTCGCTTTTCTGAAAGAAATATGTAATCGTCCTTCCTTTTGTTTCTGCTTTTTGCTTCTGATTGTCAAAAGCAGAAGCAAGTGCATCTTTCACGTAACGTATTACAGCGCCAAGCTGTAATACGAAATCATCCACTGCTTTATTAGCAGTTGATAGACTGCCTTCGTTTACTGCAGCCGTTGCTGCAGACACGTATTCTTCATATGCAGCTTCAGTGTCAAGTGAATCCGGCTGCGTTTCTACTGTAGTAACTGTAGAAGACTCGACGAGTTCTTCGCAAATTGCGGTAGCAACTTGCGCACCGTCTCGATCAAAATTTGAGCGGGTCCTTCCGTCACTTAGATTTGGCGTACTGTCAAGTAACATAAGGGTTGGTGAATGCCTCATGGCATTCACATAGAGCGGTGTATGCCTTGTTGAAGCATGCACCGAGTTGTTGATCGCAAACTCAGTGAGTGGCAAGAAGTTACTCCAGTGCTCGAAGGCATGTGCGTAGGAACGTAGCATGTCCCCCATAACGCGATAAACGCGTTCGGTTTTCCAATCGGTATATCACCAACTGCGTATCAAGCAAGGAGGACGTTTCTTGTCAGAAACGTCCCCTAAAATCTCAGATCTCGATCCAATACTATGTTTTCCGGCATTCAGTGCAAACGAAATACCATTTCAACAAATATCCGCGCTGTTTGCGCGGCTATAACATTCGTGGACATGTAGCAAGATAAACCATCTAGCTGAAACGGTCTCCAAAGACCACGATACTTGTGTTCCTACTGTTGTCGGTCAGACGACCGAAGATGAAGTCCACTTACATCACTCTGTCGGAACTAGCAGAGATTATGAAGGAGCCTGCCCAGATTGCACACGCTTAACGCTGAAAAATCTCGCAAGCGCGTACGTACTTCCTTACCCTTTGTACGTGATTTTACAGAAGAAATTGCTGGCGAGAACAGTGTATGTCTTCTCTCGACCTTGATGTCCCGAGATCGATGCATCATGGTACTCATTTGGTATCTGGTGTTTGAAGTCATTGTCGTTAGGGATGACGATGCGACTAATATCTTGTTGGTCTGTGCTGTAGCGCAGTAGATCATCGTGCAATCGGTAACGATGCACGCAAGCGCGAAGGAACTCTCGTAGTTCGTAGCGCTTCTGATCTGATTAATCACTTAAGTAATCAAACAACAGACGTGTTTCCTCGTCTGTCTGGTACGCTCGTCGTTCCTGTAGTACAAGGACGGACGACAGAGAGGTGCAAGGAATTGCGTTTGCACCGACGCCTTCTGTTACGGACGTTTTCGTCTCGTAATCAGTCCTACGTCGTAGCACATCCGCTATCACGTTCATTTCTGCGGGTTTATACTCAGCTTTAAAATATATCCTACAAAGAATGACAGCCATCGTGCCATTCTTCGGGGATGTGTGGGGAATTCACGGCTATGCGAATTAACGCATGGTCCGTGTATTGTTTTTACCACAAACAGTCTATCTCCTAAGAAATAGATCGAAGCTTTGCTATTGCATACTTCATGGCAAGGACTCCCTTGTCATAAACTGGATAGTTGCGCTCAGCTGGGCGCAACTGACGCGATTGATAATGATTACGCGATCTCGATCATCGTGATCTCGATGCATCAACGCACAGCGATTGCGAAATCGCTCGCATCACCAACGAAGTGAAACGGTCGCTCGTTGTTAGCTATAGCCAAGGCAGGCGCCTCAGTCATGCTCCTCTTGACTGCATCAAAATCGTCTTGGCATTGGAAATCCCAATGTCATTCGACATTTTTTTTAAGTAATTGAGAAAAAGGTCGAATGAGACCAGCATAATTGTACGAGTACTTTTGCAAATATGTTGCCAACCCAAGCAACTTTCAAAGTTCCTTGACATTGTTTTTAGCGTAGGCCATTCAACAATCACCCTGATCTTGTCTGGATCAGGGCGCACCCCGTTCTTGCCCACAAAACAGCCAAGAACGGGTATCTCAGGTGCATCGAGGTGCACTTCTTCAAGTTGGCATAGAGATTATGTTCACGCCTAAGGTGAAACACCCCACGTAAATGTACTTTATGAACATCTACATCGCTTTTACCGTGTTCATCCTTGCTGTGGATGAGCACATCGTCGAAGTAGCTTGGTGCAAATTCACGCACCGCGCTCAATAGATGCCTCACGCATCACTTGAATGTTGCAGGGGCATTTGGTGACCCCTATGACATCACAAGTCATTCCCAAAGCATACCGCTTGGATATCCTTCTCCTGAAGATTTGGTAAAATTTATCATATAGGTCGAGAGCTCTGAAGACAGTGTTTTCGTTCATGCCATCAATGAATTCATTTTTCGCGGTATCGGCGTTTGCGCCGGTACCGTGGATGCGCTCAGCTTATGATAAGCGTGATTAATTCTCCATCCCCCTGTGCACTTTTTCACACAAAAGGTGGGACTGGGGTGGGGTGAGGTAGACTCCTGCAAATGAAACGTCTTGCGATGAGTTTCAAAGAGCTTGCGATTGCCTTCACCTGGCCACGCGGTAATGGCCATTGCCGCGTGACATAGTACCTCGCGCCTAGCTCGATGTTGATCTTATGTCGAGTTCCCTTATCCTTAGGAAGCTCGCATAGTACTTCTTCTGGGAAAACGTCTGCATATTCCCAAAGTACCTTATAATGTCAAGAGTTCACCTTAAGCGACTCATAGGTTTGCGCTTCAAAGCTCTGTACCTTCGTTAGTTCATTGGAAACAGTCTCGTTCCCAATCTTGTGCTTTTTTGTGGGTATTTTGCTCACTAATATCAGCAAAATTCTTTTGAAACGATGCTGCAGGTCTCTTCGATCTGATCATCGTGCAAATTCTTCGTTAACTTCTTCAAGCTTAGAGCTGGAAGAGCCATCACTTATTTCGGGGGATTGTCAAGTGTAAGAGACTGGGTAGCCAATCTAGTCTCTGTCGGCGTCAAGACGGTTATCGTCTCGACGGATCCTTCCTCGTGATCAGACGCACACGTCTGATCTATTGCCTGCTCGGCTACACGGAGATCGGTATCACTCATGCGCAAGGCCTCTTTGTCATGGTGGGCACTGCCGACCATGGAATTATATTCCTCGCGACTGCTCTCAGTCTTGGGCTTCAGCACGGAAATCATTGTCACCCGTGTTGATACCTTCGCTTTCACGGTGAGTACTTCCCACCGTGGATAAATCTTCCATACGACGACCGTTGTTGGTCATAGACACGAGGTATTTGTCACCCGTGTTACACACATCTTCAACACGCAACAACGCATCGTGTGAAAATCCCACTGGAGTCTTATCAGCGGATGTTCATCCCGCTAATAGTCAGATTAGACCTGGTGGTGCCATCGCTATCCACCAGACTGTCCGAAGCTGCGGTTGTTTTGTTTGATACAGCCGGATTACTCACAGGGTTATCCGTCCCGGTGGGTCCGCCGCAGTCGATCGACAGGTTAACCTAGTCGATCATTGGTTTATGCTTGGGCATCCCTTGGATGCCCAAGATCAGATCGAATATTTCGTCTAAATTGAGAACGATGTATACGTCCTCAAACGACAGTTCGTCCAGCAAGTGTGTGCGATTCACTCGGTCAGGAAAAGTCACGATTGCACCTGTTGGTTATCGGACTGATAACATACTTTGTGGAGTATTTACTTCCGCGAAATTCAATGACGTTAGACTCTCAGACCTAACGAAATTACGACGCTCCTGTGTCGAACAAAGCGCACAAGGGGACATCGTTCCCATGCGGCTTAACCATTAGGGTGATGAGAGGTTTCTTTTCACCCTGTATCCATTTACGGGACATAGTCCCGTATGGGGCTATTATCCTCTTATGCCCGATGTCAGCATGTGCGGTAGCCCTTCAAGTAGGGCACCCCGCCCCTACTGGCTGTTGACGTTTTTTTGCATCCCCCTGCTGATGTTGCCGACCAGCGGACTGTCCAGTCCGCTAACTGCGTGGCTCCGGACACGGCGCCATACATTCGTGGTCATAATGCTCCATCCTTGTGCAGCAATTGTAGCAAAGAACCTTCTTATTCTTGCCTCGGGGTCGAGGCACATGCTCTGGCGCGGGTGGTGGCAACGTGGAAAAATGTTTAAAATTCGTCTGTTCTGATTCTGATTAACATACAGCACCACTGGCATGTTTAAGTCGAAAGGCGGTTGAGCCGTTTGACTGAATCCAGCATGCGTTGACGTTGAACGCATTCTAAATTCTTCTCAGATGCTTTGGTCTATAGCATCTCTCAGAGCCTTTAGCGGATGCCGGTAAAGCATCTGCATGACGGGACCATTGTACGCTCCCTTTATAGAGCCAGTGATGGGCATGGCAGGGGGCACCGACTCATATATAATATTTGATAGCAAATATGGCATCTTCTGAGCGTAAGGTTGAAGATTAAGCTTACCTTGCCGGAGTTTCATGAACTCTTGCCGGTTTTTCTGGAGCTTCGGAGTTAAGCTTTATGTCGGTATTTAAACCCTGATATGTCAGGAATGCAGATCCATCAGTGGCTCTGCGACTTATCGTCTATGTCTTGGCACGACTGCCCAGGCATGTCGTCGCAAAATAAGCTTGTTGACGCGCGTCAACAATTTATTGCGCAGAGGTAGCATCTTCCACCTCTGCAAATCATCTCCAAAGGGGTTCACCCCCTTCGCCATTAAAGGGCGGTATCCGCGCCTTTACGACTTGAACGCTTGCTGTAGGTGTTGCAGGTGGCGACCGCGACATTAATGTTGCGGATCGCACCTGTGGTTTGATAGAGTGTCGTTAAAAACGATTTATCGTTTTCTGTACTTCCTTCGTGGTTTTAGTGGAATCGGACGCCGTTTGGCCTAACAAATGCCCCGCAGATTTACCAGCGGCTAATAGATAACCGGCTGTATGGACATTCAAGATCAAGACAGACCAAGATCCCGCCCTGGTCGGTGACGTGTTTTTTTGTCACCAGGTCTCGATTGCTGGACTGGAAGCCAATCCAAACGATTTAGAATCTTTGAGTAATCTGCCTTTCCCGCGGTCACTGAAAGCTATGCAATCCCTTTTAGGCGACCTGAACTACTACAGTCGCTTCATCGAGTACTTTGCGGTCTGTGTATTTTTTCGGCCAATGAGAAGGAGGACTCGTCCTCTATTTTGGCCAATGGGAAGGGGTCTCGTCCGCTCTAGCGGGTGACCTGCTCCCCAACCCCCATACGGCCAGGTCTGATGACCACATGACCAGGGCGATGGTGGTCTTCGGCATACTGAAAGCAAAGATTGCGACCGATCGGTTTTGAGACACTTTGACGTAAATAAGGTGCCAGTGGTCATCATCTATGCTAACAAGTGGGCTATCTCGGCTGCCCTAGTGCAGGTAATGGTGGAGTAAATTGTCCTGTGATGTTCTCCAGCCGGACTCTGAAGACCAACGAAATGAACTACGGGCTGGTCGACAAAGAAGTTTTGGCCTTGCTATGGATTCTGGTTGTATGTTATAAGATGTTAATATCCCGGCCTATTTAGGTATAATCCAGGCGATCGACCTTGTCATGGCTTCTTACAGCGAACGGAATTGATGGTCGAGTGGGTAGATTGGCTCCACTGTTTTTCCAGTCGTCGCTAGAAGTGATCAAGTGCACTAAAGAACTGGAAGAAGAGATGTTGGGCACATTGGCGACCAGCATCACTCCAAGAGCAGAAGTGAAAGGAGCGCGGATAGCGATAGCGCACCGAAAAAAGCCACAACAATCCATCACACTCCCGCCACCAACAATTGGTCCAGCAGAAGAATTGATGGTTCTGAGCTTTGACGGGTCAGCTAGCGTCAAGAAGAGTGAGCGCTTTCAGTGCCATCTTGCGGAAGTTGCCCGAGTGGAAAGTGGTGGCTGCTGCCTCTGACTTTACTCCTGGTATAACAGTGAATGAGGCGGTACCCCGAGGACTGCTACTTTGCCTAGATTTGCTGGCCGGCTAGACACAGGGGCGGATTATTATCTAATGATTAGACAAGCCCCTAGACTGAGACTGTTGGACGACCGTGTCGTGTCGGCTTTGATGAAATGGTGCACGTTTAAAGAGAGTGGAATAGAAGAGCAGATTATCTGGCCTCCTTAGCCATGCGGGACCAGGTTGGAGTAATGATTTCGGATCCAGTTCTGCTAATGGCACTGGCTGAGATTAACAAGCTACCAGAGATAATCAGACCGGCCAATGGTGAAGTCCGAATGTCCGGATCCAGTCAGGGGAAGAAACGTTTGATGACCAGGTGTGTATAACAGGCACCCAGATTCGGGAGGAGTATGAACTACCCCGCGATAGCAGGAGCTCACTGTAAAGCTCCTCATGCTGACCCGGTCACAATACGGCCAGTTAGCTCGAATACTGAACAGTAGTTCACCTGCCTTCAAGAACTGGCAGAGTTATTGACCAAGCCGAGGGTCGAAGTGGACTGAAGTCTTGGGGTAGTTTGGAAACTGATGATAAATGCGAAAAAATTAAAGGAAAGGACTAAGATATATTGGATTGTGTGTGAAATGGAGTGTTGAAAACCTACGTCGGGTGAGAATGACTTCAACCGTAGTCCGGCTGCGACAAGACTCAAGGGCGGCTGTGGTGGAGTGGGTCCGGAATGAATCAACTACGGGATGTGTAGTACGTCTGGACGTGACCGTCTTTGATTGGTCCAAATTGCTGGCCAGGATGTGCGCCTTAAACCAGCTACTAACAGACATCGGATGACGGCTGCAAGGTGTCCGTGGAGGTTCGGAAGCGTCGGACCAGTATATGGACGTGTGGTGAAACCGTTCCGGGACGAATCAACAAACCGACGGCGGGTCAGCATTGGAGCAGGACGGGGACATGGATCCGGAACAGAGGCTAAGAAAAAGTAGACCAGGCATGTTGGGTCGGGTCGGCCAGGTTATCTTTGTGCCGTCCAGGTCGAGGTGAATCCAAGCATCCAAGCTGGTCACGCTATTTCGGGTAAGGCACAAAACCATCCAGGTCAAGCTGGTCATCCTTTTTGGTGTACAGTACACAAAACGTCCAGGTTGAGCTGGTCACGCTATTTCAGGTAAGGCACATAGCCATCCAGGTCAAGCTGGTCAGGTTTTATTGGGTGGGGTACACCAAAGGTTTATATTGGATTTAGGAATAAATATCAGTATACCGTTCGCTTTCTAAGACACAAGTCGTCATTGTTTCACAGCAGAGGGTTAACAAGGTCCCCTCTAGTTGTAACTGGTTTGTCCGGGGAAGGTTGAAAGGAACCCGCCGGAAGTCCCCTGACCGGGAGTCGCTGTGAAACCTATACTCTACTCAAGTTGCCCGTGTTTGGAACACGGTTTAGTTCTATCGGAAAGTATGGTGAAGGTTTGGCTTACTGTGGAAGATTTGCAGAAGATTGTGGAATATTGATTGGATCCCTAATTACGCATAAGATTGGAGTTACCCCTTTTTTTCTTTGGTTACGCTGGCCGATCGATTATTCCCGGTCCAGCCTTTGCGGTATAAAAATTTCAAGTATAAAGACAGCCCTCTCCCCGGTGAAGATTTCCGCCCAGAAACAACCCTTGTCCTAACCCTCGTCCACCTTTTTTGTGCTTTACATAACATGGATCATCCCAGTCGTCACGGCCAAGGTGATGGAAGTGACCGGTCCAGCCGGCTAGATACCAGCTCGGACCAAGACCTGGATAGACGGAGTACCCCCTCCAACAGTCAGTCATCTGGGCCCCCGTGGGTGTTCGCATCTCAGAAGGAATTTCTGAGAGTGACTACACCACAAAACTTAGGATGACTCGCACAAGAAATGCCTGAATAAAAGTCTTAAAAGAAGTTCTCCCGGTTGTGAGTGATTCAGCTGCTGCTGATACATCGATTGTGGCATCCGTATTGCAGTCTCTTGGATGGTTCACGCAGTTTGTAAACGTTTATCTTGGTGTGGACAGTTATAAAGCGATCGAAGAAAAACTGAAAACGTATCGTGAAACCCTGTTGGCGCTGGATGCGAAAGCAATAGCGTGGAAGTGGTATGTTTTCAACTTTGTACAAAGCATTGGTCGGTTCGTGAATAAGGTGGGTTTTTGAGATGTGTTAAGATATGTTCTCACTTTTTCGGGGTGCTCGAACATGTGAACAATGTTGCGTGTATTTTAGCGGCGCGACGTTTCGTTGATTGAAGGTTACGTTAGATTTTTGGGAGATATAATATGTTATTTAAGGGCAGCTTATCCTCAGTGCTTGAGGAAAACTAAAGTGATTTTTTATCAGTCGGTTGCCGCAATATTAGTTGTAGTTTCAAATCTGACGGTGGTAGATCTCTAGTTGACCGGTTTTTGCTCCACACTTTGTTGCTGAGTATCTCAAGCGTGACGGAGTCATACCACATGGTACGATATTGGTTTAGAGTCGTTATTGCTTATTGACCAAATGCATGAGGCTGATGCTACTTTATTTGCAATAGGTTATTTATCATCCGGATACGGGTAAGTTAGGGATAAAGCTGTCATACGACAGCAAAGGGTTTTGCTCCACTGCCACCAAGACACACTCGTGGAGCCTGCACCGGATGCAAGGGCTTCTGAGGGCAATAACATCGAGATGAAGGAAACTAGAAGAACGGTTCAGACCATCATCATTGATTCTGCTGTCAAACATGTTCTTTATATCATTAGTCAGCTCAATCTGTATTATCATTTGGGTCTGCAGAAAGCTAGTAACGTAAAGGATGCGGCTGAATACGTGGAAATTACTATATGTGCTTTTTTGCTGCTTTAAGCAGATCTATTATATATTCGCTGAGTTATAGCCTGC
>MIQA02023121.1:0-25770 GCA_001887855.2 Sclerospora graminicola | reverse complement strand
CGGATCGGCCCAGCCGGGTGATCAGAATTCGGAAATAGCCGAAGGCGAATCGGCCAAGCCGGGTGATCAAGATCCCGAAGCAGCCGAAGGCGGATCGGCCCAGCCGGCCGAGCAGAATTCGGAAATAGCCGAAGGCGGATCGGCCCAGCCGGCCTATCAAGATCCCGAAGCAGCCGAAGCCGACCAAATCTGCATTCATGAAGGGGGCGAGCTATATGTGGAAGGCATGGAAGATCAGATGGCGGTACTACCTGAAGTAACCCCCTGCCCCCCAGCAGTCACTATCGACGATCTACAAGTGGGAGACCCGGATGTGAACACCCCGGAAGAGATCGGCAGATTGAAGGATATTATATGGAAAAGACGACATCTGCTGATCGGACCAGGGAACGCACTTCCTCCGGCCGCCCATGGGGCGGTATGTGACATTGATTGGGAGACGCCAAGCCGGTCGCACAGAGATGCCGAAGAGTCGCCCCCAGTATCGGGAAAAGCTGTCAGAGCTTATCAAGGGTTTGCTGGCCACCAAGATAATTCAGCCGTCCACCTCGCCATGGGCTTCGCCCATTGTAATTATTATTAAGAAGAATGGGGTGGATATAAGGTTGTGCATCGATTACCGGCTGGTGAACCGGCTGACTAAGCTGATGATTTATCCGATACCGCTGATAAACGACCTGCTGGAGGACTTGGATAAAGTTTTGTATTGCTCATTGGATATGGCCAGTGGATTCTGGGTGGTCTCTATGACCGATCGTGCACGGGAGATCTCTGCGTTCGTGACGCCCTTCGGGTTGTTCTAGTGGAATCGGATGCCGTTCGGTCTGAAGAATGCCCCGCAGATCTATCAACGGCTGATAGATAACGCGCTGTACGGACACTTCAAGATCAAGGCGGATCAAGATCCGGCTCTGGTCGGGGATGTGTTCACCGAAGGTGACCCGGACCCCGACCCAAAACCTTCAGTTTTGGGGCGGCGGTCTTACATTGATGACATTCTCGTTACGGCAACTACCTGGGATTTATTGTGTGACAAAGTGGAGAAGTTGATGATTACGTGTGAAAAGTGGAATCTTTCGATTAGCGTGGTTAAGAGTTTCTGGGGAAAGACTAAGGTGACCTATTTGGGTCATCAGGTTTCGATTGCCGAATTGGAGGCTAATCCGAAGGATTTGGAGTCCTTGAGTAATCTGCCTTTCCCGCGATCCCTAAAGGCTATGCAATGCTTTTTGGGCAGCCTGAATTATTACAGTCGGTTCATCGAGGATTTCGCAGTCTATGCGGCGGTCTTGTATGAGTTGCGGGAGGTGGATTACCATAAGTTGAGAGAGCAGGATATGCAAGCGGAAACGCAAGCCGGGCCAGCTATTTCGGCCAATGAGAAGGCGCCCTTTTTAACTATTTCGGCCAATGAGAAGGCACCCTTTTTAGCTATTTCGGCCAATGAGAAGGCGCCCTTTTTAGCTATTTCGGCCAATGAGAAGGCGCCCTTTTTTGCCCCGACAGACGGCCGGCCGCCGGACCCAGGCGCGGCTGGCCCGGACGACCACATGACCCGAGCGATGGTGGCCTTTGGTATGTTAAAAGCGAAGATGGCGACCACACCGGTCCTGAAACATTTTGATGTTAATAAGACTCCGGTGGTCATCATCTACGCTAACAAGTGGGCCATCTCGGCCGCTCTCGTGCAAGACCATGACGGAATGTACTGTCCCGTGACCTTCACCAGCCGGACCCTGAAGGCTAATGAAGTCAATTACGGATTGGTGGATAAAGAAGTTTTGGCTCTATTACGGATCTTGGATGTGTGTTATACTATGCTGGTGTCTCGGCCTATCAAAGTACTATCTAGACGGTCGACCCTATCATGGCTCCTGACGGCGAATGGAATTGACGGCCGGCTGGGGAGATGGGCGGCTCTGCTGTCTCAGTAGTCCCTCGAAGTGATTTAGTGTACTAAAGGGGAAGAGGAAATACTGGGCACACTGGCTGCCAGCATTACCCCCAGGGCAGAAGTGGAGGAAGCACTGATAGCGATCGCACCTCGGAAGCAGCCTCGACAAACTATCGTATTACCGCCGCCAACAGTGGGACCCACGGAGGAACTAATGGTTTTGAGTTTCGATGGGTCGGCGAGTGTAAAGAAAGGGGTCGGGGCCTATAGTGACATTGTGTGGAAGCTGCCCGAATGGAAAGTGATCGCGGCCGCCTCGGATTTCACGCCTGGCATCACGGTGAACGAAGCGGGGTATAGAGGACTGTTGCTTGGCCTAGATCTGTTGGCTGGCCGGACACAGGGGCGGATCATCATATGTGGTGATTCCAACCTAGTGATCCGGCAAATCACAGGAGAGATAGATTGTAAGGCGCCAAGGCTGAGACTGCTGAACGCTCGGGTCATGTCCGCCCTGCGGAAGTGGCCGGAACATGAACTGTTACATGTCAAACGAGAGTGGAACAACAGCGCAGACCATCTGGCCACCTTGGCCCTGCGAGATCAGATCGGTCTCACCGTTTCAGATCCAGGATTGTTGGACGGATTGGCGGAGAAGAACAAGCTATCGGGGATAATCAAACCGGCCGCTAGATACGAGGACCCCTCGCCCGGATCCAGCCGTCCCGTGGAAGAGGAATATAGCGACCGTGACTGGGAACGGGGCGTTCACGCCCGATCGGACCAAGAAGTGCCCTGCAGCAATAAAAGGTCCCTCTAGGCGGACCCCAAGCAGACCGGACGAGACTAACCACGGTTAGTAGTCAACAGTAAATGTTTGGAGTGGGAACGAAAGAGGAACGGATGGATATATTAAAGGAGAAATGAGAGAAATAAAAGAATTAAAGCAAGCCCGATTACTCATCCCCGTGGATGACTGTACTTGCCGTGGAGCCGAGTCACCCGAAGTCCAGGGTGGTCGGAGGGCCGTGCACGGTATTGATTGCGCCAAGGATCTTGCTGGTCAATGGCCTCCAAAGATTCGGAAAGGGAGGTGGTCTGATCCAGCGCACCTAGGCCGGGATACCACGTTCCTCCTTCCGCTGCATTTCCGCTCCTGCGGTTTGGTAGATGGAGCATGAACGGGAAGAGAAACAGGTCCAAGTCACAGTTACCATCCCGGATACCCTCCATGATGAGCGTACACAGACGGACCCACGCCTCGGAAGCTCGCCCCCGACGATTCTTACGGGCAAGGGAGTACCTGCGGAGAGATTCGTCCACTCGCTTGTCCTCTGCAGAAATGTACAGGAAGTGGGTAGACTCCCAGATGGCCGAAGCGTGAGCCACGGTGAAATCATGAAGTCTCGCATTGAATTCCGTGAACTATGGGCTGGATGGAAGCCCCATATCCGGCATCTTGGTGTTCAGGATTTTCCAAGGTTTGGTCTTCATGAGTGCATCGATGGCGCCCGATCCCATCAGGTCAGGGTTCCAAGTCTCTAATGATGGCGTCTTGTGAGATCGAGGGAACAACCAGAGAGGTGGACGGGATAGGGAGTAAGCGAGCTGGGAACTGGAGATATCAGCCAGACTGGTATTGCTCAGTTGCTCGACTGGCCAAGGTAGTATGGCGGACCGATCCGCCCCACTGGGGAAGCGCCCACCCGATAACCACAGAAGCGGAAGTTTGGGAAAAGAGGGCGCAGAGGGTAGAGCACTCTTCCAGACCTTAGGTTTGGCTGCCGGTCGGGGGGGGGTCGACGTGTGGGACGTGACCCGGCCGGGGCTGATCGCCGTTTTTTGGCCGGAGTCTGGGAGAGATGTTCTTCTGAATCACTCAGGTCGGGAGGAGTCAACCACTGATCAGGGATGTCCTCGTCGTTGTCTTCCACCTTCTCCGCGGTCACTCCGTTGGAACTCGAGTTACGGGCGACCGGAGCGGCCGGGGTGTCGACGATGCCGGGAAGCAAGGATGGGTCGGACGGCTCATGTTCTCCGGAGCCAAAACCTGCCGGCGGCGGAGTCTGCAGATCGATGATCTGATCGGATTCCATTTGACCCGTCGTTCGCCCACCGGAACTGGAAAGGCGGCGACGGGTATCCGCGCGAGAGCGGGATAACGCAACACTGACTTGCTGGGCCTCGTAATCCTCGTCTTCTTCGTCATCATCATAGATACACGAAGGGGAGGATGACCCCGAGTCCGAGGAAGAATCAGGCGACGCGGCCGCAGACCCGGATGGAGGCGCGGCCGCATCGGATTCCGAGTCCTCTTCAGAGCTAGAACCGGGGATGAGACCAGTTCTACCGGGGGTGTATTGAGGAGATGCAAGAGGGGATTGTTTCGCGAACAGGCTGTCATCGCTTTCCGACTCTTCCCCGTCGTCCGAATTGCCCGGAGGACATTGGCGCGAGGGTGGGGATTCGCTCTGCTTCCTCTTCTTAGGCGGGTTAGCACCGGCCAAAAGGGGGCCAATGCCGGCTGGGCGTTTTTGGCCCCTCGATCCTACCGAGACGGACGAAGAGTTTGAACCGGCCAGGGGCGAGTCAGAGCCGGCAGGAAGTTCCTCAGGTTCCGACTCTGCTGCAGCGGGCAACGGGGTTGAGTTCGACGGAGAAGTTTTCCACTGATCCACCATCCCCAAGACAGACAAGACGGATTCCCGTACATTGAGAGGAGCTTGCAAAAGGGGAGCGGCCTGGCTCCGAGTCGTCTCGAGCTGGTCTTGAAGTTCGCACAACGAGGATCTAAAACGATCCTCTTTATCCAGTATGGCATGGCAAACGCGGTCCGCCCGAGCCAGTATAGCATGGGCGTCGGAATTTTCTTGGCGGGCCTGGTATAGCTCAGACCGCAACTCTTGGCGCCGGGAAGCAGTTTCCTGCAGCTGCCGCTCCAGATCCGAGATTTGGCGAAGGGCCTGGGCGTGGGAGTCGCGCAGGTGGTCTCGGTTGTCCCGCACTTTATCCAGGTCTTGGGACACCTGGCGGAGCCGGGTACGAAGGTGCGTAAGTTCTCGAGACATGTCCGGAATTCTGGCAGATTGCTGCTCCAGCTGTTCCAGCTGTTGAACTGCGGAGTGACAAGAAAATAAGGGCTGTAAGTGACTGGGCCACAACGTAAGAGGAGATGAGGCACTTAAGCTGAAGCTTAGATCGTTGGACCAATTCCCGATTGGCAGTCCGGAGAGGCTCGACGACGTCTTCCAACATGCGGAGGCGGTTTCGCTCTCCCGTCAGGATGGCGACTTGGCGCTCGAGATCGGCCACCTGTTTCTGGAGATCGATTATTTCCGGAGATGGACCCCGAACGGCAGCTTCATCGGCCCGGCGGTTGGCAGCGGCGAGTTGACGGACCAAGTCAGCCTGGATATGCTCCAAGCTATCCACTTGGGCGTTCAACATCTCCAACCTTTTCTCCATCCCCGCCGTTTCGGTGATGGGGGCGGATAGCGCGGCGGCTTGCTGTAGAGCGTCCGTAAGCTGACCCACAATGGCCCTGAGGCGGGTCACCTCATCCTCCGCTGTTTTGCGACTGAGTTTCAGCTCGGCGACCCGGGGGTTCAAGCGGTCCAGCATCGCGCAAGAAGTTTTGAAGCTCTGAGACAGAGCTTCATAGTTGTCCTGACAGGATCGAAGCTCCGCCCGAAGGGAAGAGATGACGGCCTTCAATCCGTCTCGGTCGCCGCAAGCCTGGCCGTGGACGCGGAGCGCAGCCTCGGCGTCGGCGGTCGACAACACCAGATCGGGAGTGCGGGACGATTTCGGCGGTTTTGCGATTTCCACCCCGCTGGCAGGCGAGACGTCGTCCACGAGAACGAGACGACAGACGTTGGCCTTGTCAATTTGCAAGACTGGAGGTAAACCAAGATAATGTCAGTATTGGTGGACATGCTTGCCAGCCGGTGGGGAGACCGACCGGGTTCACAGAAATGGTATAAATTAGTGGGGTGACGTACCAAAGCGAGGCATGGATGAGCAGTGTCAGGTCAAGTGAGTTCGAGTGAGATCGTGCCCCAACCGTTGCGCGGCCGTGACGCGACTCAAGGGCGGCTGTGGTGAAGTGGCTTATGAAATAATGCAAAGTACTTTCCAAAGGGCGCATTCTGATTGGCGGAAATTCGGACCAAGGGCGCGGGCACCGGATAGCCGCCGCCGAGGAAGCCTACAAGCGGCCGGGCGACGCCAGGCGGGAAATCAGGCTGGCGGACATGACAAGGGGCGTGGATAGTCGAACAGGCGGGCTAAGCAGACGGGAGGACCACGGATGTTGGACGGCCGAGTGGCAGATGGCGGACGGCCGAGGCGCGGGTTGTTTGGAAGGTATGAGTGAAAGGAGCCTGAAGGAAGATGATTGTTCTAGGGGATGAAGGAGGCACCCAGATCGGATGAGAAGCCACCAAGGAATTGCTAGCGCCAGCGGCCGAGGAGCTCGGATGGGTGGCTATCCGTCCGAGCCGGCCGGGTACAATGTACCATTCGGTGTGGTACCAGGTGGGTTCGGTGTACCGGCCGGGTTGGTACCATCTGGAGGATGTACCGGCCAGGCGGGTACACAAAGTCGGAGATAACGGGGCTACTTCAGGTAAGGCACATGACTGGTCAGCCGTGTTATTTGGGGTAGGTTACACGAAAGGGGGTATTGGATATAGGATAAATCAGTATACGTTTCGCTTTCTTAGACACAAGTCGCTTTTATTGGTCCACGGCAATGGGCTAACAAGGCCCCCTCTTGCTGTTATTGGTTTGCCCGGGGAAGGTTAAGTTAACCCACCGGAAGTCCCCTGAACGGGAGTCGCGGCGACTTCGTATACTCACCTCAAGTCGCCCGTGTTTTGAACACGGTATTAAGTATTGGGAAGTGGTGACATTTTGGCCTTTTGTGGAAGAGTGTGGAGTTGTATCTGCCTCATATACACATTTGGATTCGCTCTTCATTGTTATTGGTTTAGCTGGCCGATTGATTATTCTCGGTCCAGCCGGCACTATACAAACTTCAAGTGTCTTATTGGTTTAGCTGGCCGATCGACTATTCTCGGCCCAGCCGGCACTATACAAAGTTCAAGTGTATTGCCAGACGAGCTCCCCGGGGACGATTTCCGCCCAGGAGCTACCCCTAGTCCTAACCCTCATCTCCCTATTGGACGGATTTACACTTTTCGCCCTAGGGTCCACCAGGAGAGCTAACCACCCAGTACTGACGGGTACGCAAGGTGAGTTTTCAACATGCAACATCCGAGTATTCACGATCAAGCGGATGGAAGTGACCGATCTAGCCGGCCGGATGCCGGATCGGATCATGACTCGGATGGACAGAGTACCCCCTCCGATAGTCAGTCGTCTAGGACCCCCGTGGGTGTTCGCGTCTCAGGAAGATTTTATGAGAGCGACTACACCACACTGGCGTTAGCACTTCCTTGGCAGCTCCACGTCCGACCCTGGTGCTTCCTCCGTCTTCTAAGAAACTCAACCTCCTTCAGAATTCGTCGCCCATACCTTCCGACCAATCCGCCCTTCGGTTGTCCACGGCCGAGGTCATCCCATTTGCCTGGTCCGCTAGCCCAACTACACACACCCATGTGGCCCAATTCCTGGCCTGACGCCGTCCTGCCGCTGGTAGATACGCTCAGCGACGGCCATCCGGCATCTTTGCCCTTGGTCCACATTTTCCGTTAATCAGAAGGCGCCCTCTGGAAAGTACTTCACACATTTCCCATCAATTAATTCACAAGTCACTTTACCACACACTGTTACCCAGGCCGAAGACTCCTGTCTGTGCTTGACAGATTCACTTAATGGGGGTGTTACGCTTTCCCATCTTTTATCTCCGTATGCGTCGTTTTCCTAGGTTGTGGTACTCCCGTCATTACCTCACCGTCACCTGATCCAACTGCTTCGTCATCCTCTTCCTTCATTTCGTCATTTCTATGTGATTCATCTTGATGAATCCTGACCGCCTCGACTTGGGCACGCAGTTCTTCCATACTCCGAAAAGTTGTAGCTTGAGGCGCATATTTCTTGAATTCTTCTAACTATACCTGCAAACAATTCGACTTATGCAATTCGTCCAAAGAGGCCGTGCATTTTCGCATTGGGTGACTTGCTTCCCCACAACGCAAACACTGTTTCCGTCCACGCATAGCCGGATGATCAACTACTAACATAGTTTGACCCCAGTAGATCCTATTAATTCCCATTAAGGCCGTAAGACAGGCGTCCGACTCGAAGATCAACTCCCATAAGGTCGAAGTATCGAAAACGGACAGCTTTTGTCTAAGTCATCCAATTGAAAATCGACACCCAAGATTTTTCTCAA
Source organism: Sclerospora graminicola (assembly GCA_001887855.2). Classification (NCBI taxonomy): domain Eukaryota; phylum Oomycota; class Peronosporomycetes; order Peronosporales; family Peronosporaceae; genus Sclerospora; species Sclerospora graminicola. The sequence goes on along the minus strand of MIQA02023121.1, from coordinate 17,518 downwards.
ATATCCCGACAGTTTTAAAAGATCCACGGAGCGCGTAACATTCTTCAATACACACGAGTAATATCCTTTGTGCTCATAACTCTCTCCATTGCTATCAACCTGTGTCTCCCAGACTGGTCCGACCATAGCTGTTGCCTCTTGATGTAAATACTTTAGTGAGTGATCATACCTGTGAAAAGGTACTTTCACTTTCTGGCGATGTGTATCTCGTAAAGAAATGGAAATACAAAGCATGATTTCCACTATCATAACTGATGTTCTTGACTTGAGCCACCATTCTCCATAACATCACACTCCCGGAACCCCGTGTCGCTGCTGCCGTGGCGATACTCTCCTGAATGCATTTAGTACTTCATGGAATGCTTCGGATACCAACACCCTTTCATCCGACTACGATGACAAGATTCTCGAGACGAGACTTGAGGAGTGGCTTGATAAATGCGTTTGCCAGATTCCCGTCGCCCTTCAATTTCACTAGCTTGATCAGTTCTGTAGTGGAAGAGCAGTCCAATGCGGGGTGTCCTCCTCGAGGCAATCGGGTTGAACTCGAGCAGTAGCGCGGCACTCTTCTCGAATCCGATTTCCGGCATCAGTGTGACCTCTAGCAAACTCTTCGATAGGATAATCAGCTGGGTTCCATACGCGGCGTAGGGCGCGAGGTATTCAGCCTTTGCAGTCGGTTGTTCCACAATTAGCTGACGCTCGTACTCAAGCGACTGCGCCACCATCGAGCATGAACACGAAGCCACTTGTGCGCTTCTGCGATTTCGAGTCGCTCCTCTAGTCGCTGGTTTGTTTCCATGAGATTACCGGTTTTGTTGACCGTGCTGTAGCCATACTTCTGCAAGATATCCTTCGACTTTTTTGTTTAAAAACACTTTTCTTCCAGCTTCTACACCCAGATACTACGGCGAGCAGGCCTTCAGACCCTACGCCAAGTCAACAAACGGACTCGAACTCTTCATTGCCGGTGCACAGAAAGCAGCATCGTCCACGATCTGCGTGTCGCTAAATCAATAGTAGAGACACTGTTTTGTAGCATAGAATGAAGTTATGGCTAGCTTTTATTAGGATCTTGCGCCATCGATAGAATCCACGACACGATTGAGGAGCCATCTGTTGAATTCCAGGTTCCACTCGCGCCCTGACTGACGCAACCATATAAAGCCTTTCTGATGGCGCACACGTGCCGGTGGCGTCACACTTGGATCGACCGCAACTACTAGTACTGTGGTATGTATCTGTAACGTGGCATTCAGGTGCGCCATATTGATGTCCCCTTCAGCCCCAACTTTGCTGCGTTTGACATCAGAGCCAATTCATTGTCTTGTCCACGCGTGTAGTTAGTTAGTTGGCTTTCCACTACTTAAGGTCCTCTGGCTTTAGGGGCTTCCTCCATTTCCACTCGTACTTAACATTCACAGCATCACGTACTTTCATTGCCTTCATGTTGTTGTCGCGAAGCATCTTGTACACGTGGACTTCATCGTCAGCAAATTGAGATCCTTGAGCTCTTCCATCTTGCGCATGACGATGGATCATCGAGGATGGTCTTCATTATCGTTGTGTTCATGGAATGTTCTGCAGAGTTTCATCGTAGAAAGTGACCAATCACAGTGAGAGAACGTTTTAATCCTAACCCAATAGAAACTATCAGCAACGGGTTTTACGGTACGCTGTACTCACGTTATGGTACAGGGTGTGTGTACACCTAGTTTAACTCAGACTAATTACCAACTTATAAATTAGTCTGGCACTGACTATTTCCGAACATACCTTAATTAGTCTGTGTTCATTAATAGTCTGGCACAGACTATTTAAGGTAGCAAGCTCAAAAACTCAGGTTCGAAATTAGTCTGGCACAGACTAATTACGGTGGGAGGAGTACCTACAGTACAATCTTTTTGTGTCAGTTCCGAATTTGTCAGATAGACCAAGCTTGCTAATCGAGGCAAGGTTCAGAACTAACAAGAAAACCTAAGCAACTGAATACGAGAAATGATAGTATCGGGTAAGAACCCGAACGAAGTGCGGAAGCCGCCGGACAAAACTAATGAGAAGGAGGCAGAAGTTCATCCGGAACTGGGGGAACCGAAAGAAGACGAGATGGAAACTACCGGAGACGAAACGGAGCCTATCCAAGAGGTCGATGAAGTGGTTATGGAGTCGCAGGAGTCGGAGGTAGATGACAATATAGAGAGTTCTATGATGGAGGCTGACAGAACGGGAGAAAGCGGAACGTTAACGGAAAGCAGTCAGGTACAGAAGGAGGAAGTCAGTACATCGGAAGAAGAAAGATATGAGGTCCAAGAAGGCGTCGAAAAGGTAGTTCAAGAAGGAGAGGAACAAGAAGACCCGGTAACACCAAGAGTGGAACCAAATCAGAATGATTCGGGAACAGAGGTGGTAGTGGAAAAAAAGGGCCAAAAGAACACTCCGGATGATTTGGCGCAGGTGCTGACCCGAGCACTAACGGACGCGGATCAGGTCAGACCACGCCTCCAGACTTGGCTAGACGTAGTTCAACAATTGTTTAAACTCCTTTTTCCCAAATTTAAAGAGGACCCAGTAAGGAAACAAGTCAGAGGAAGAGAAGCGCCTGACAGCGGCACAAGGGGAAAAGAAGACACCGAATCGAAAATGGACAGAACTTAAACAAGGAGCTCGAGCGACTCCTTGACCTTTTCGAATTAGTGGTTATCAAGCACTCACTGGACTGGAAGGTCTGGAAAAGCAAGACAGCGGCAGCATGTTCAATGGCAATGAAAAGCAAACAACCACTGGAACATGTCTTAGCAAGGATGGTAGGAAGCTGTCAAGTTGAAGTGGCAGTTCAAGGAGAAGGGGTTTTAAAAGGATGGCTGAACAAGGTAACAGGTAATGCGCCGGTCGTGCAATCGTGCGTAAATGGTGTGGGGGATTACCTATTCAATCCGGCGATTTACTCAACTGAGAGAGCAGCAGCTTTGCGAAAAGTGTGTGGGAGGGAATGGACGGGCAAGGACAAGAGAACATTTCGAGATGGAACTCCAGAAGAGTGGATCATCGTCCAAGGATTAGCGGAGGGGACTATTTTAGCAAGAATACTCCCACAATTTTTAAGACAAATAATGACGTCAAAGGATCGATTAAGATTAGTGCTAACTATAAGAGTAAGAGTTGAAGGCTGTCTGGTGATGGACCTACGCGGAGAACAGGCAATCAAAACAGCGTTTCAAAGTACTAAGAGTATACAAGAAAGTATCTCAACAGCAGCGACAGCACGAGGAATGGTGAATGGAAAATTGTGGGAAATGTTGTCCAAAGTAAAATCCATCAGCTACAACCAGTCGGAGCACACGCTGCATATATATTTTTTAACACGTGAAATAGCGAAAAGGTATGCGGGGGTCACAGTCCCATACCATAAGCAAGTGCACGGAGTTCGTAATCTGCATGAGAAAGAGCCGGAAGAGGAGAAAGTCTGGAACAGGAAAATTGCAGGAAATGGAACCGGAATGGGGTTCCACCCGGAATATGTAATAATCATGCGGAACGTCACGCGCAATGTGGATATCATGAAACTGCATAGTTATTTACAGGAGATAATCCAGGCAGAATTCAGGTTCGAAGAATTGGACAAAGGAAGCCCACTATCTGCCACGTCACTGGACTGGGAGATAGTGGTGGATGCGAGTGGATGCCCAGCGAAACTAAGGGGCATTGAAAGAGTATTGTGGTGCGGAACGTTGTTCCTACTTGAACACCCGACCACCAGAGGAAGAATCCACTGCATGCGTTGTGGTGGAGCAGGTCACCAACGGCGTGGATGCAAGTTATCTGACGAACAATTAAAAGAAAACAATTGCTTAGTAGTGTCAGTGGAGGAAGTGGAAATTATTGACTCACCAGAGCCGATATTTGCCAGCATGGAAGCTCTACGAGAGGAGGTCCGACAGAATTGTCGGCAACAGGATGAGCGTCAGGAGAAGCGACGAAGTAAGGATAAGGCACCGACAGCGAGCCAGCGGGAGCCGGAGGCAACCGAGACCACTGAGAAGGCTTCAGAAGAAGCTGACGACAGGGCCCAGGACACAGCAGAAGAGGCTGACGAGAAATCTGAAATGAAGCCTCAAAATGGAAATGATCAATGGATCACAGTGAAGCGAAAATCACGAGGCCATGAGAAATCAGACAAGGGTAACTCAATTGATGGAGCTAAGGAGGACCCGGGTAGGGACGAACCGGTTACTGAACCGGTGAACGAAAGAATTGGTACTGGGCAAGACAATAAATCAAGGCCCAAAAAGAAACCAAATATCACCAAAACCCAACCCGGGTCGGGTTTGGTGACCCGTCAGGTCAAATCGGACACACCCAGCACGACCATATCAGAAGGGACAGTGAGACTTAGCTCAGCAGCGGACCTACTGACTATTGAGAATGCAGCTAATGATGTCCTATCGAACTTAGGTGAGCAAGTGGAAGACAAGGAAGGACCTATCCAGAACTTTGTATGGGAGGAGTTGGAAGCTAAGCCACCTAAAGGATATACACTTCGAGAAGCTCTGGTAGCCATGGGGCTACAAAAGGTGCAAACACCACCAACAGGTAACTGTCAGGCCTACAGTATAGTTCAAGCATATTTTGATTCATCCCTGCGAGCACACCCCGAAATTTTGGAGGAAGCGACGAAGAATCTAAAAAAAGGCTGTGTGGCACGTGGAATGATGGACTTCCAACTCAAGTACCCACCAGGCATTCGAAAACAAACACTGAGGAGTCTGGGCCGTGGCTATGATAGAATGACAGGGCGGCAGTCGGAGACGGAGTTCAGAAGGTATCTCGAAGACTACGGAAGTAGCCCATCCACGTTGGACACGACGGTAAGCTGTAAAATGTGGGGCAGTAACGACACTTTGGGGTGTATCGGAACAATGCTTCAGAGACACATCTTTGTTCTAAATGAAGATGGCAGGGGAAGATCACAGGGAGCAATTCATTACGCGCCAGAAACTAGGATGGCCCAGCGCAAGAAGTATGCCACGTGTGGCGAATATCCCATGACCATGGAGCAGTGCGTAAAAAAAGTAAAAGCATTGAAACAAATGGCTATACGGGGAAAAGGTAAAATGCCATTAGTCATACATTTCAAAGCAGCGCATTATTACGCGTATACGCATGGGTGGAGGTCCAAAACAGGTGTAACACACATGGAACAGTCGGCAGGGCGAGATGGGGATGCGAATATGGCAGATCCGACTGAAAGACAGCTGGTTCAGCGGGAGGAGGAAACGCAGGGAGACGAAACGTCGCAAGCTCCACAATTCCTTCATTCGCAAATCGAACAGCTCCTGTCGGAAGGGCAGTCAGGTACAGAAGCTGTATTGCATTTCCTAATCGATACCGTTACATACCTGCCCGTAGGTAATCAAGAGGAGCTTTTACAGGTAAATTTGAGAGATCCGCGGATAAGGCAGTTCTTCGCAGAAACCTATGAAGTCAGAGAAGAGGTGTTAGCACAGTGGCATCAACTGACTCAGGAGGCATACAAAATGACGAACTTCCCACTACGAGGCATCTTGGACGGATGTTCAGGTAAACAGGATGAAGTGATGCAACTGGAGGCAGCTGAAACCAGTCCAGAGTCACCCATTCCGGATGCAGAAGCGACTCGTTTACGAAAAAAACGAGCGGTAGCAGAAACCTATAGTCATGAACAAGAATCAGCACAGACACAAGCGGAACCAGTGAAGAGAGAGCTGTTTGAGGAGTTCAATGCGACAATGACGGAGACAGAGGAGCGAGGGGAAGAGGAACCAGAATGGGCACGAGTCTGGAGTACAATGGAAGTGGTTTGGAATCATCACCAAGGGACTGCATTTCCTCATGTGGCAGCAGGAGAGAAGGTTTGGAGACTGGCAGCGGCGAAAGAAGGAGTAGCGATCATTCAATTATTGGAATGTTTCAGCCATCCACACAGAATCATCGAAGGTTTGAGCACGGAAGTCTTACACATACTGACGCGTCATTGGTGGACAGAATGCTGGGAGATCCTATGCGCAAACCGACAGGGTCACGAGTATTCACAGGAGTTCACCGCAAGGGTGACGGACTGGTACAACAGAGTTAAGGCAGTAACGAATATGCAGCAAAAAGAAGCGATCAGACACAGCAGTGACGATTGGAACTTTATCCGAGACAACAAATATGCAGGTAAGTATATGTGGAATCTGTGTGCACCACATAACAAAAAGATCTTCGCATACATGGCAATGTGTGCCAATACATATCACACCCAACTAGCGGCGACTTTAGGGGAAGAGGCAATGCCAAAAGAAGCGATCACTTTGAAGCTGGACAGACTGGAACGGGCACAGAGGGCTATTCCACGAATGACGGCACTTACGAAGAGATTAGCGGAAGAAGACGCGTTGGTATGGAGGGACATCGCAGCATTCTTCGCATCGACACTAACATCTGTGGAACAGCCAATTGAAAAACCATCACAGGAGGAGGCCGCCCGGGGATGACGTGTGCGGATCCCCTGATCCTCTACTAAGGGCAACGAGACGATGGAAGGATATCACCAAGAAGTGCAACGGTTAGCCAACGAAATGGATGCGTATAGCCGGCAAGTGATGGTGGAGAATGCGATTAACAAAGCAGAAGGAGATACTAAGCTATCTTCAGAATCAGAAGCTACCTCGGTAAGTATCACGACGCAGAATGTGAGGGGATTTAAGGCTGAATCCCGCCTGGAATGGCTGCAAGCATGGAGAAACAAGCCAGCAGGGAGGAGAGCAGACTGTACACTTATCCAGGAAACACATATAACGACAAAAGAAGAGGCAGTAGAGGTGACCCGCCTTTGGGAGCGTATGTGGAACTACAATGGGCAAGAGGGGAGGTTGGCATATTGGAGTGTATCAATTCTCAAGGCAGGTGGAGTAGGGATCCTACTAACACCTGAGCATGGGAAGAAAGCACGTCCCTGGAAGGCCTGCCAGTGGAATGAGCGGGTGATTGCCGTGGAGTTGGAACATTGGAAGATAATAAATATCTATGCACCTGCGGATACTAACACTAACCGTTTTCAGTTTTATAAAGGTTTAGGTCAATGGTGCGATGGTGTGGATGAAAACGTGATCTTAGCCGGAGACTTCAACTGTGTAGAAGCGCTCCAGTTAGATCGACGAGCACCCGGAAAGGCAGTTAAGACGGAATGCAAGGAACTCTCTCGATTAATCGCGACAAACGGCTGGTACGATGCGGCGTTAGCCCAATGTTCTGCTTGGGATGTTGACGGGTTATCGGACAGTTTGGAGTACACCTTTTGGCGCGGAGAAGCGGCAAGTAGGTTAGATCGCATTTATATCCCAAGTCAGAGGTATGACTGGGTGGAACGCTTGGACACATGCACGCCGGTGGTAGCCTCAGATCATGAAGAGGTATCGGCAGTACTACGAGAACCGAAGAGGCGGCAAGCACTAAAGAACCTTCAAAAGTTCCGATTACGGTACCCAGTGGCAGGAGCGAATCGCAGCAGAGTCGTAGAGGAGGTAATTGAAGAAGTACGTAAAAGCAGAGGTGAGTCGGCACAGTCACATGTAGACTGGGATAAACAAGTGCAATATTGGACGGCAGCAGTAATGAGGGTGCGGAAACGGGTGCGTCAAAGACGAAAACGAAAGGCGGTGCAATTGACGCAGGCATTATTTGGAGTGGGGACCTCAAGAACCCAAATAGTAGGAGTAGCAGCAAATGAGGCAGTGAAAGAGAACCAGGTAAGGCATGGCCGGAAACTAAGGCGGAGCATGGACTCAATGAGATGGCTGTTCAGAAGAACAGCGGTTTGGGAGAGCAACCAACGGGTTACTGCAATCACGGTGCCAGGATCAACAGGGCAAGGGTCGACTACGAAGAGCATCCCAGATAAATTTGCATGGGTATGGAGAGCAGTTCTCAGTCGCAGACACAGTCAAGTGGAAAACAATACGATGGAACAGTGTCTGGATAGTTTTGTTACGTTTCCGAGGGACAGAAGAGTGACGGAAAGTGAAAATCAAGCGCTAATGGAACCGATTGACGAAGAAGACATCAAACAAGCCATAAGAACTTTAGAGAAGAGGAAAGCGGGGGGGCCAGATGGGCTCAACAACGACTTCTATAAAGATTTTGCAGACGAGGTGATTCGGGATTTATGTTTGGTAAGTAATGCAATCCTTCAAGGAGAGGATCCACCAAAGACGTTTTTAGAGGCGGTGATAATACCACTTCGAAAAAAGGGTGATTCTGACAACGCGATGGACTACAGACCGATTTCGTTACTGCAATCAAGTTACAAAATTTTCGCCAAGGTGTTGGCAGCGAGACTACAACGATTCCTAGGGAGGTTAATTGGCGATACACAGCAAGGGTTTGTACATGGCAGGAGAATGGACAGGGCGGTTGTGTTGATGATGGATATGTTAGAACATTATAGTCACGAACCAAAGTTGAAGAGTGCTGAAAATAGCGGTGGAGTGTTGATGATAGATTTTGCCAAGGCATATGACACTATCGATCGTGAATTTCTCATGGTGGTATTAAGGAAGTTTGGTTTCTCACAATGCTTTATTGATATCATGAACAACATACACCAAGGCACGTTGGCTCGATTTCTCGTTAATGGTGAACTTTCAGAGGCAATACCAGTAGTTTCGGGCATCCGGCAGGGATGCCCGTTAGCGCCGTTACTGTTTATTCTTGCGGTGGAGCCACTGGGAATGGCTATCTCACAAGACTCGGAGTTAGAAGGCATAACGATTGGTAATGCCACATTGAAGTGGGAACAAAGATTTTCAGCATTCGTGGACGATTCAACTATCTTTTTTTGAGAAGGGAAACAAATGAAGAGAGCACTGGACATTGTGGAAAAGTTTGGGCAGATGTCTGGGTTAAAGATGCAGAAGGCGAAGAGTCATGTGATTTTGTTGGAAACGGAAGTGTACCCAGCAGACTGGTACACGGTACCGGACTTGCAACCGGGAGCATCGGTACGATACCTCGGATATCAAATAGGGAATTCTTCACTCAAGGAAAAAAATTGGGCGGGACGAATCAGAGCCATACAACGGCGTCTGCTAACGGCTACGAAATGTGGAACGTCAGTTGATAAAAGGGTGACACTCTTCAACGCAATAACGATGTCAGCTATCCTCTTTACGGCGAAAGCGTACTTACCATCGGAAGAAACTCTCCGGGAACTAGTAGCATTACAAAAAAGGTATCTATGGAGTAAAACGACAGACACTGAGCGAGGGCGTTACAAGATCTCGCCACTGTTGCTGTTCACTCCGAAGAAAGCAGGTGGATTGGGTCTAATCTCAATTCCTGCAGCGTTGCATACATTAGTGGTGAAGGAAGCTACGATGTGGTTGTTGGAGCCAATTGATCGCTACAACACGGCCTGGAGAAACTGGACGCAGTTATATGCATGTAGAAAGGCTAACTTTTGGTTTTCTTATTATGATACAGGTCAGAAGGAGCACAGCAAGAACAGAGGAAGTGCGGCAGGGATGATAAGTGGATCGATAGCGGAAACATTAGGACCTTCAGTGGAAGAGGGACACGTTCTGATGAAGTACGTCGAGGCACATCTGCCTAAACTAAAGGCGAAGTGTCCAACACAAACACGAGACCCGGCGATCGGAGTGCACACCAATGAAGTGGTTACCGTGGTAGCGGACTTAAGCAACATACCTTGGCATGGATTGGGGTGTGGACATTTAGCAAGATTTTGGGGAAAGTATGCCTGGTCCGGGAACCCGTGGATACGTGACATGGCAGCGAGTTCTCTGACATGGAAGAAGTACGATCGCTGTAAACAAGAGTCGATTGGAGAATTGGGCATTAAAAGGGTGACGGACACAACGTTTACGTGGACCGCGAAGTTCAAGTCGGAGAAAGGACATACAAGGGCGAAGGTAGGACGATGGCTGCTGACGATTATCCTATGTTCTCCTCGGGTGGAACTAGGACAAAGTGTGGGTGATCCAGGACCGCTACGCTTATTATGGACACCAAAGCAATGGCTCTCGATGACATGGACGGCAGAAGGCGAGAGAATGATCAGAGGACTGGATCGGACAACTGGAAATAATTGTAGATTACGACAAAGGCAGGATGGGCAATACTGGGATTGCGTACAGCTAGAATTACATGATCAGAAGTCAGGTGTCTCGAAGAAGAATGAATGGCCACACGGATTAGTCTTTGAAGCACATCCTATTATCCATGGCATCGCTTGGGAAACGAATAATGACGTGCGACCACGTTCCATTAAACATTGGTTGAGACGGTCTTTTCGCCGACTTTATCACAAACTGGTTGCTAAGCCATTACACAAGATTGAACTGCGCTGGCAAGAGAAGCGAGAGCGAGATACCTGGAATGGGTTTGTCCAAGACCAGACAATAAAAGACGTTTGGAAGCATGACCATATGTTGTCAGACTATCAACGATGGAGTCTCTATCGGATGGCTACGTTTCAGCTCAACTGTTACTATGATGGGTATACATCGCAAGGCGGGTGCGCAATGGACAATCATTGCTCTGCACCTGGGAAAGGGGTCACACATATTGTGTGGGGGTGTACGCGTGCGCAAAAACTATGGAAACGCGTGTTAAGTCTATGGAACGGGTGGTGGGCCGAAGCGACGGATCTGGATTATTACAAGTGGTATTTTGTAACCAGGCAGGCCCCACCGGTTTCTAAAGCTATAATGGAACGGTTGACGACCAGATGTGGCAGTCAAGCCAAGGCATGCAGCAAGGAAATGGCCAGGTTGTGGTGGGCGCTATGATCTATCGGAACTACTTGGCTATGGCAACTACGAAATGAAAATTTTTTTCAAGGTATACAGAGGACAGAGCATGAGCATCTTGGTTATCTATGGAAGAAGACCTTAGAACAGGTGCAAGCGGTAATTATGTTCGAAAAGAAAAACGCAAGTACGAGGTTACGTGGGATACGTTTACAGATATGTCTCGAAAGCATCCAAGGTGTGATGCAGAACCGACCGAATGATCGTCGGAATTTGTAACGCTCGTTTCACCGAGAAGAATATCGATCAGAGGAAGGTTTACATGGAGTACTTAGGCATTTTATTGTAGCTAATAGTTAATTATTACTAAATAGACTACGTTTTACAACAACAACAATCTTTTTGTGTGGTCCACACTCATGTCGCTTGCCTCGACGTCATGGACATCGCCGCATCCGCGATCTCGCCTAAGTTCGTGAGATGCGCGCCAAGACCAGATGCTGATCGCGCAGCTGCGCGAGTCGCTTGACGTTGAACGCGATCAACGCGTCCGCCTTGGCAATGATATGCCGTGAATCCCTTGTCGAAGATATCGCCACCCGGCTCATGTTTCTCCAGTGGACGGTGAAGCGTGAGAAGGGGACGAACGCGCCCACCTGTCCGCTGGGGTCCTTGGATTTTTGTCCTTGAATGAGATCCAGATCTGAAGTTTAAGCTTATATACGATCAGACTCTTTCTCGTTCGTTTTTGATGAATTCTTGTCTTAATTATTATACGAACACTGGGATTCGTATTCGCTGGACTTAGTACCGTCTGAAGCGAAGTTTAAGCAAAGGCGACACGCAAATGACGTTCCGAATAACATATCGTGTGCCGATACAGGCGCCTCCGACTGGAAAGGCAAAGGTGGACAATGTTGTTGATCAACATGGAGACGTTTCCAACCCAAGACCAGTAAGAACAACGAAACAGCTCTGCCAATATGGCGAGCACTGGCATTCCAACGACAAAAAAATTCTTTAGCTAACTCAGCGGGTGTGAAACGCAAACTGGAGTCGCAATTGGGTGGTGGCATCAAGTCTGGGCCTCAAAAAGAGCAGCGGGTAGATCTAGAAAGAATTCCTGTCCCTGATATTGCCGAGTTTGCTGACGATGATTTTCTCTGGGGAGACACCAATTTGGATGCGCTTGATTCGGCTGATTGGGATGATCCTGTTCTTGTTGGCGGTATTTTAGGTGGTGGTGTGGGCGTTGCTGTCAGTGGGGCAACCTCTTCGACATAAGTGCGTCTGCATCGCCTGGAGTGGGCACTGCAGTGGGGATGGCGTTTTGAGATTCAGTGCATTTAAAGGCAGGTTCCCAGAAGAATTTCAAAAACTCCAAGACGGGAAAAACTGGACGAATTTGAAAAAGTAGCATGTCCTCGTGTGATTCCTCACGAGACGTCTGTAGCGTGGATGATGACATTATACTTAAGAAACGTTTTGAACTTTATGACCCCAATTGGACTGGTTCTCAATCTGACCTCAGCAGCTACTCGGTTTGTCTGCAAGAAGCGATCACAACGACAATGTTACAATCGCTACGGAAAGATTTTTGTCTCTGGGCATCTTGCTACCTCTACGAGTGGAGCTTTTACACTGAAAGATGGCAAGCCAGGAGTTTCACAAAATAGTACGCTTGTGTCCAATGTTGCTACTGCGCAACTTAATCCTGCAATGCAAGACAAACGCATTGGCTTGACGCAAAGGAGAGTCTTGTGAAGTTTCCACTGCGTGGTTCGCTATCTGGATTACCACCTCCGTCTCTCGTAAGCCCTCCCAGTTTGGTCAATCTGATGGTAGCACACAGGCAGCAGCAGGCAGCTGCCGATAATGCTGCAGCTGGTAAAAAAAAGTTGTAGCTTACTCGAATGGTGAAGGTCTGGACGACTTCAAGTCCATCAAACTCTCGTTTGACGCTATAATTTAGTGCATGAAACACATGACATCGCCACCGCTGATACCGATCCCAGTGGGAGCGAATGCTACATCATTGGGAACGGATGCAGCGCCTGCTGCACCGAGTTTAACAGATTTAGGGACGAGGACATCTCGGACAGCTGCGTCAGCTCCATCAACTCCGACAAAAGCCAACGCACTAGTTCCAAACAAAGCTACTGTGTCGCCTGCAACGACCACAAAGGCGATACCTGTGGTGCCGCCACCGCACAAATCCCATACGGACATGATTTCGCTTTTGCCTGGAGCTGTGCTGGGTACAGACGAGGTAATTAAGCACAGTAAACAGGCAGTAGTTGTGGCTGTACAAGCTGCGACGGCAGTATCTTCTGTTGGACGGGACGGATCTCCTCTGTCAGCGAGTGGTGATGTCATGCTGAGCGCTGGGTCAGGATTTGGGGTATCCGTGAGCGGTTCATTGCCACGCCGTTCGCACGCTGCTACGGTAGTCGTACCAGCGACTTGAACGCTGTGGGTTAGTGTGATTCTAATTCAACGATGCCAACTCCAAGCCCGGTGAACGGAGGTGCTGCCTCGACCGCTGTGTTAGGAGGCGTACAACCACAAACACCAAAGGCCGCGACAACAGCTTGGAGCGATGGCTCAAGGTATGAACGCGAACGGATTCACTGCTACCGCTTCGAGGGATCTCGCAATGGCAACGAACCGCAGCGTAATGCCCCGATGCCTGTGACGACATCGACGCTGTTGCATGCCCTGGATAGCATGACCGAGATCAAGAACAATATTCAATCAATTTTGAACCGTCAGAGTCGCATAAGGTGGCAATGATTGCTCGAGTAAGAACAAGAAAGAGCAGTTATTGAATAATTACTCCTATCATTGTCATTAAATACATATGTATTAATAACATTATGGGTAAATTGCACATCTGACACAAAAAACCACGCTATTTTTCGCTCCACTCCGAATAGTGTGGCCCATACTAATCTCGCAGCGACATTATCAGCGTGGATCGACGCCCAATTTTGAGTGCGAAATTTGTATGGCCCACACTAATGACACTTTTTGCAAATAATTATGGGAGCCACTAGGTGCACACCCCCTTTTTGATACGTGCACACCCCTGTACCATAAAGTAGGTACAGCTTATGAAGTCATAAGCAGAGCAGCTTTGCAGAGCTTTATTCAAGGCGTGGTTCTCCTTCCGCTAATATCTATGATTTTGAAGACGCTCTTCTAAATTAAAAAGAGATTAGAACAAATGATGCAGGTCAAGAAAACTTAGCTGATGCATAACCATTGAACACTTGTTATATAAGTCTTTGATGACTGGCAATAAACTTGTACCAATATAGATTTAGCAGATTTAAAGGAAAGAGCAGAAGCTTTGGCCTACTAATGTTCCTTAATTGATTTCTTGATAGCCCTCGCAGCTCTTAGCTTTTGTATTATTGATGACTACACCCCTTAAGTCTATCATTTGAGCGCCTGAAAAGAAATTAGCTTGATGCAGGTCAACGAAGATAAGACATTGTCAGCTTTTTGATCGTTGGACTCCCTTTTGCTACAAAGACGGCTAAAATGACGGTCTTGTTGTGCGCACGTCACCTTCATTCTTTTACGGAACGTTGTACCTACTTTATGGTACAGGGGGTGTGCACGTATCAAAAAGGGGGTGTGCACCTAGTGGGTCCCATAATTATAAGTTACAGTATTGTCTCTTTCCGTTCTTGATTTCTATTCCTGTCCAAGTTTCTCCATTATCATCTTGTCTGCTGTGTGCACAGATAACGAGAATTGTTTGAAATTGTTGACATGAGAAAGATTACTAACGTGTCCCCGAGCAGGCCTTATCCACCTTGTTGTTACCACAAAACTTGTATATCGCCAGAGGAGATACATTACCGGTAAATGATTTTTATGCCACGACGGTCAAGCAACTGAAGAAATCATCACGGGATCATGCCATGACGTAGTTTTGCAATTAAACGTTAGTCTAATCACTTGACACTGCATTTAAAGTACTTACCGGTAGACACTTCGACCTTGTACTGTGTGTAACACAGCAAAAGAGTAAATTTTTCCAGGTGACATCTTACCTCGCATCGTCATTCCAGAAACGAGGCATTTGGGCGTCCATATCCACTCTCGCAAACTCTATGCCAAGACGATGCCGACGGAGGCCTTTAAGGCGTCAGCGTGTTCTTTCAATCGAGCTAATATTTGTGAGAACAAACGTACATCCAGGGAGTTTCTCGATCTCGAGAATCACAGATGTGATCTTGTTCTTCATACGAAAGGTTAGTTTGGTTTTATGTCACAGTTTGGTCACATCATCCAGCTACAGAGGATTACTTTGCCACAAGACCTTTAGATACCAGCTGTAGACGTTCCAACCTTTGTCTAAGTATATATGATGGCAAAAATAGCAACTCAGATTCGAGGTCGTTACTGGAGACACTACCCGCACAGTAAAAAGAACAACGCTGTACGCTTTTCGTACACATTAACCCTACAGTCACCTCTCTTTCTTCTCACTACTTCTGTTGCTTATCGTGAGGGCACTCAGTCATCGACTGAGTGCCCTCACGATAAGGAGTACTCATTCCGCAACTTTCAGCTAACTTCACACTCCATCATGCGAAGTTTTCGAGTCTTGTACGATGATTGCCTGCGTCGCCAACCGCTGCTGACAAAGATGGTGACATCATCAATCTTTTTCGGAACGGGAGATCGTCTCGCGCAGCGCGTGGCAAAGATTGGGAAAACGGACGAAGAACTGATCGAGCTGAACAAAGACCACATCGTTGAAGAAGGCCAAATACTGAGCAAAAGCGCGGCGAAGACAGTCCGCATGATGATGTGGGGAGGCTTGTTTATAAGCCCTTTGATGCACAACTGGTACAATTTTCTAGAGATTGTGTTCCCCGGAAGAGGAAAACTAACGGCGGCCAAAAAGGTGGTAGCGGAAATGATCTGTCTTGCACCACAAACGCCGATCTGGTTTTTCACGCTCACGGGTCTCGTTTCTGGCAAAACGTTTCGTCAGGCAGTGGAAACCGCGGTTGAGAAGCAGCCCACCGTTGTCAGGGCCAACTACATGGTGTGGCCAGTCGCCAACTTTATTTCCCACAGCTACGTGCCTCTTCAATACCGAGTGCTGTGGTCCAGCATTGTGAACCTTGGGTGGTCCTCTTTTCTTTCAACCCTTTCCAGTAGATCAGTTATATTATCATCATCACCAACACCGACAACTACGTTGACAACAACGACGACGACAACGTTGCCGTCCTTAAATGAAATTTCAATTTCAGCGGTACCAGTGCCACAGGTTTAACGATGCACCAGGACTTCACTATGTATCATTTTAGAATGTTGAAGTTAGGTCTATAAATTGTTAAGTACACTTTTATTGTCTTATTCATCTACAACTTGTACAAGGGGGCGTTTATAATCACCCCCAAAACCATAGACTCACCCCCAAATTACAGTAGAACCCATATTAGTTACGAAAAAACGAGCAAAATACACAGCCAGATGATTTAGAGGAAGGATATAAAAGAACCTGTTGCTTGGTTGTGAAATTTGGGTTGTGAAACTTCTTGTCGTTTTGCTTGGAAGATGTTTTTCGGATCCCCCCCCTACAGGTTATTCGCCCCCCCTGTACCGTAAGACAGGTACGATGTACCTCAATGAATAGAGCCACACATTTTGACAAGCTCGTACCTAGGTTAAGTCTCACGGTGCGATGACATTTATTAATACTATTACCGTACCTAAATACATGTAAGAGGTACTATGAAGAAGCTCCCCCCCTCCGTACAGCCAATATCAAAGGTATGTGTATGTGTATCTCCTATTCTGTTCTCTCGTTTTTATAATGTTGTGATCAAAATGAAAGTGAAGAAAGTTTTCCTCGTGCTTGTCGCGACGGCGCTGTTAGCGACATTTACCTTCTCTGACCCTCACGAGGTGGATAACGTCGAGTATGTTTTTCTATTATTCTACCATTGGGTTGCTTTACTGACGTAGACTTATTACCCTTGCGCTTTTTACCAGACTCGTTGAGGAATTCAGTGATGGTATTGTACACGAGCGCGTTTTTTCAGTCCTCCGGGACCATGAGCAGCACCTAACGTTTGAAAATGAACACCAACTGGCCGCAGATGTGCCTTTTACGCCATGTGGAGTCGTGGACATTGTGGCGAATTCGTCATTCCCAAAGTCTATGATCTCGTTGGCAATGCTTAACTAAGACGAAGTGGAGAAGCTAGAGACGCTGTTAACTCTGGCTGTACGCGATAAGGCAGACCAGACTAACTCGAGCTCTCCATTCGTAATGACGTCCGTGCCCATGTGCATGCTAGCAGCCTCGCGCCTGCGCGACGATTTTGCTTGGAAATGATGCGTATTTTTCTTAGTGGTGCGACTATATAAGCAGACCATACAAAATGTACTCCTCAGTCTCCTTTATGTGAACGATTTATAGATCGCTGAATTTCGTCTCCACCTCGTCAATTGTCGCCACTGTTGAGTATTTGCCTAGCATGGATGTTTGCCATGGTGACTGTAGGTCGTCTTGTGGCGAAGTCATGGAGTGTGCATACAAAACGACAAGAAGTTTCACAACCCAAGTTTCACAACCAAGCAACAGGTTCTTTTATATCCTTCTTCTAAATCATCTGGTTGTGTATTTTGCTCGTTTTTTCGTAACTAATATGGGTTCTACTGTAATTTGGGGGTGAGTCTATGGTTTTGGGGGTGAT
>MIQA02023120.1:0-57362 GCA_001887855.2 Sclerospora graminicola | reverse complement strand
AAGGCTACTTGTGTACTAGAAGGTAAGTTTAAGAGTGAATATATTATGAGTGGTTTAGAGTTAATAATAATAATTAAATCTAAACTAATCATACAAACATGTAATATAAAGCTGATCTGAATGATATTTTTATCAGTAGATTACTTGTTAGATTTGATAGTAATATCAGAATCTGTTCTCAAGGTGGATTATAACAACTTATAATCCAATATTCTCATTTCAGACATTAAGTCTGAAATTGAACTGTGATATTTCAACTTAAATATCACTTATGTAATGGCACCTCATTACAGTCAATCATTGATCCAATTCCAATGATTGATTGGTCATGAAGCGGATATTGCAATCGTAAATTGCATTGTTTTACTAATTGCAATTATTAATTGTTACATTTTTCAAGGGACAATCAATTATAATTAATTTTTCCTATCCCTGGTTACAGATGACCCTCAACATGAATCATGGAATCAAAGCTGTACCATTAAGAAGCTTTTTGAGCTGGCTGGAAGGTATTGGCATCCCCATGGATCAGCTCTACTTTAATTTCGTCGTTCCAAGCGACTTAGCGCCCCAATTTCGAGAGCAAACTATCAGAACCAAGACCGATAAAGTTCACGAGAGACCAGCAGGGTTGGAGAGCGTGAAGCAGTCGTGTTTTTTGAGAAAAACTTATAGGTGTCGCGAGAGCATGTCTCAACTTGAGTGTTTTGATCCCCAATCACTCTTGGTGCTTTCCCACACCAGAAGCACGTTACGCAAAAGCCTTACCACTAGTATAGGTTTGCAACCTGAAAAAGTTGACACCTGCATTTTCTCATGTGTTAACGGTTGGCCAATCCAATCACAGAAATATTTTCACTCAGCCTTTTTTTATTATAGATAACAACAACATCCTGTTTTAAAACTCAGAGCGTTGTACGCAAGTTGCCTCCGCAGTTTCGTTGGCTAAACTGCTAACGAAACTGTGGAGACAACTTACGTGCCCCTTAGGCCCTTGTCCAAGGTCCGGAATGGCGGTCTGTACTGAAAAAAAGTGACACATGATTTGACAAAACAAATTGATGTTTGACACGTTACTGTTCCGAGATCGTGAAATTCCGGAATCTGCCGGTGTATGATTTCGAGTCATTGCGATATTGCAAATTCCACACCTGAGGGGTAGGGATACGAGCAGGCCTGCAAACTAGGTAATTTCCTATTTTGATCAAAACTAGGACATGCGTTTAATACAGGGCGCTGATAGCTGGAACGCACCCTTTTGATAAATGGACCACACCCCAGATCTGACCAATCAGCGCCCTTTAAATAATTAGTAATATCTTCCAATCACATCCTTAGAAGGAATATGGCGCAATTTTCACCACCAGAATGGAGTCATACGGGGCAATGTCTTCGGAATCTATCTGGAAGTAATTAAAAGTGGTGTCTTGGTGGGAAAGTACAATTGCCTAAATCCGATAATCGCAATGATACCGTTGCTGGGCGAATGGAGACCGTCTGTGACTTGGCACCGGTCCATCAATCCATTTCTCGCGTCCACGCGGCGCTTCAACTCGACAATAAGGCGCGCTCTTTCTCTACGATTTATGCAGCACTGATGGCTGCTATCTGAATAAAAGCGTACTCCCGCTGCATAACTTGTGCACATTGGTGTTGTGGTCGTGCTTGAGAAATCTACGAGAATGTATGCAATATGCGGTCCAGCCGAGCTTTTGCCAGCCGAATATGAATCTCTAATTTTAGCCAAATCTAGTGATAAAATGTATCGAAAATGAGAACTGCGTATACACACGCAGTTTTCAAACCAGCAAGAAGAAGGAGGAGTGTCGTGGGGATTTGGAGAAGATGCAGAGGAAGAAGAAAGTGATGAAGACGAGGAGCTGGCTAAGACAAAGGGAGATTTACCAGACTATCATCGTAATGTAAGAACGATGCTGCATATACACAACAACAGTCGAGTTCTAAATGGGCTTTTGTTCCTAATTTCTAGCTGAAGGAAGAATATCGGCCGTACGAGTCTAGTGTAAGTCAGTCGCAAGTGAATGAGAAAGACCAGCGATTGTATCAACAATTGCAGACACGGATACGTAAGATGGAGAATCAGAAGCTTGAGAAAGCAAGGATCTTAGCCAAGTAGAATTAAAAAAAACAGTCCGAGGGGATTTTGCAAGGTCAGCAAAATACGGTACTTCGAAATGAACAACGTTTTTTTGATGCATTGATGAAGGAGATTGATGAGCTAGAAGCATGGATTCATGCGAAATATGAGCAGCGAACAACGACTAGTTCTCCGTGGCTCTACCGCAAGGAAGAAACGCAATATCAATGATGAGCTGTATGGATACAGCAGTGATGAAAACGAATTTTATGATCAGACGCAAGCTAATCAAGAGAAGCTTGCTACACAGAAGCGGGGAGTGTCATGAAGAAGGGAACAGCATCAGAACTTGTCCTTTTCGTTGACAGAGATTAGCATAGCAGATTAAGGCATCAATTGAACACTGTTAAATAGAAAAAATCTTTTTAGCATAACTTCTATCTGGAAGGGGGGGGTTATTTTTACTGTCACTAAGCTGTCGTGGAAAAAATTTATCAATAAATAGACTACATGGCATTTGAATTACTTCCTCCGGTGCCAAATAATTGAAAGTTTCACACTGTAAATGATCTATTTCAACCAATAATAAGAACCCAACAAATCGGATTAGATATAATAAACGCCAGTTACATACGCTACAACGTGGTACCAACCGTTTTAAAATCGAACAGGAACCAACAAAGTTATGGCCATGTGAATGAAGCAATCGCCTCTCCTCATTTAAGAATTCTCCCGCCACGACTTCAATTGTCGTCGGATTGAGATCATTCTTTGTGGATGCCGAGTATGAATGATGCAGAACGACTTGCCCATGTTCACGATCTGCCATTACGTTCGGTTGATGCTGTTTTGCCGCGCAGCCGTTGCCCGAAGCCAACATTGTAGCAAAAAGTCGCTATCGGTCGAATTTGAACGCAGTTTACATCATCTAAGTTAGCGGGTGTCGTTGTTGGTGACAACGTCTTTCCTTCTTCTATGAGACGAATATTCTCTACATACCGCTCGCGCAAGCAAACTCCATATCCCGAGTGTCATGTTTCCTAACAAGGCCAATGTAAATACCATGATTAGTAATTTATTGTATAAATTTATAATCTTTTAATCTTGCGAGATTTGGTTAGGTGACACTACTTTAAATATTGTGTTAATATTTTATATGATCATAATATGATACTCGATGAATATCGACTTCTACTTCTTTCAGTAATTTTCCCCACCCTCTCAAACCGATCTTTCAATTATTTGGCACCGGAGGAAGTAGTTAGTACTAGTGGCAGTGTAGTCCGGACGCGCCCGTTGCTTCTGATTGGTCAGATCTGGGTTTTATCAAAAGGGTGTGGTCCAGCTATCAGCGCCCTTAATATATAAAGTATAATATATTGACCACTTAAATACGATCGCAGTTTTTGCTCGAAAAATGGACGCAAGAATCTGTTCTGTATGAATGACTTTAAAATCGCTGGTTTAACGATCGTGTACGTCGTAAAGTGTGCTAAGCCTTTTTTGATGTCACGTATCTGACGCTTGAAAGATTTACGGCACTTTCATTGCGGCTATGTCTTAAAGGTTGTGGCTGTGGTGGTGGGGGGATCCTTATTTATTTGTTTATAAAATTCTTCGGCTCATCGTCCTGATTGTTTCTCTGTATACTTTCTGAATAAATATCGATTGACCCCGCTGTTGAAAATGTCGGTTTTCGTGATAATGTGGAAAATACCAAGTTTGGAGATTTTCGATATTTTAGCCAATATGAATTTAGGTCGTGACCTTTTTTATATTAGGGACTAATATTACTAATCGTCTCACTAAGTGACAAAAGCTATCGGATCCTAGATCCACCTCGGAAGCCTCGATTCCAATAGGGTGTACAAACTTACCTTTTGCGATTGTGTTTCTAGCTAGGTGCATGCAGGACTAGATATAACACTTCTTAATATATTTGTTTCTGTGGAAGTTCGTCTGATTCTGCTATCTACTATCGAAGACTCAATTTCCTATCTTTTACGCACTGTGACTTTGGAGAACAAGGAAACTCAATAGGTTATGAGCCCAGAGGGTCAAGATGGAGCAAGGCAAGAAAATCTGGAAGACAAACAAACAGGTTTAAAAAGTGAAACAATGCTGGAAATGATGAAACGGCTCGCGGATAGAATGGATCGGCTGGAGAATCACGGCACAACGTGGATATGGAGAATTGTGGCTTTAATAACTCAATGCGACTGGGAACGAAGATGCGAATGGCGACTTTTGTAAAACACCCCAGAGAAAAAACATACGCGGAAGAAAATTTCAAAGGACCCGCCGGAAACTCGGTGGATATCCAGATGTAAAGTTTCACGCTCAAAACGCACCAGATATGAAATTTCCGGCGCAAAACGTTCCGCCATTGTTCAAGACGCCATCCGCGAAGGATTGTAAGCTGTCCATCAGAGTTTTCGATGGAACTGAAGTATACAGAGGTTTGGGCGCAGGTTTCAAGCAGTGGGGGGGCGCGTTTTATCCGGCAAGTGGCAATTGCAGAATTGCAATGTGGCTACATGTGGACGGAAAAGGTGAAGGTCGACTTGCTAGGCCATTATCTAAATGGAACTGCCGAGCGGTACTATAACCGGCAGGCGGATAGTTGGGAGTGAAATTCCCACACTTGTGCACATTATGAACAAAATGTTAAACGCGTTTCACACAAGTATAACGCCTGCACAATCGATGAAACTTTTCACGAGCAGAAAACACCCAAAGCGGAATTGGAACGAATATTACTTGTATTTGGTCGCTTCTTCCGAAGCGGTTGGGGGCAGTGAGCCTCTGGTAGTGGATAACATTGTTCATTACGCTTCAGCGGATTTAAAAACTATTTTGATGGCGAGATACAACCAAACCAAGACGGATTATCTACAGCAAGCTGAAGAATCGTCAATTCGCACAGGCCGTAGAAAGTGACGCACGACAAGGTAGAAGTTATGGAAACGAAACCGTGAATTACGTCGAAAACAAGTCTAAACGATGGAAATGCCACGCCTGCGGTGAAACTGGACACTTCCGAGAGAAATGTCCAAAACGAAAAGAGAAAAAGGTGAAATTTACGCTTGCTATTACCGACAGGGACCGAATTTTGAACGAAACAAGTGGGATCTGGACAGCGGTGCGAGTATGCACATCGTGAATGACAAGTCATATATGCGAGAAGCGGGAGAAGTGAAAGGAAAATGTTTACAAGAAGACAGAAAATTGCTAAGTATTTCGAAAAAATGTTGGGTCTAAATTCAAGTGAAGGTGGGAGCCAAAATTCGAGTAATCAGGCTGGAAAATGTGTTTTTTGTGGAGAACGTAGTGAGAAACATCCTGTCGTACGGTCTGCTAATGGAAAAAGAATGCGAAATGATCCACGTCGACGGAAAAGGGGTAATGAATCACCTAGAAAGTGGAGAAGCACTTTTCGACGTCGAGATCACAAACGAAGTGTTCACGGTTGACGTTGAAGTCGAAAGAGACCACCAAAAGGCTGCAAAAACAGTTTTTACAGTGCTGGAGGAAAGTCAAAAGGAAGTGAGCAGCGGAATTGATGTCCAAGAAGGGTACTTGATGCATTTTCATGCGAGACTCGGACACCTGAACTACGACACTATCGAGTGAATGGCGAAAGACCCAAGTTTCGGGATTTCGCTTACGGATAAGAGAAGACTGAATTGCCTCTCCCGTGCGCAAGGCAAGCAATCGAATAATGCAGGATCCAAAAAAGACAGTGGTAAAAACTCCCCCACGGACCGTATCGGTGGCGTGGTATGTTCCGCGTATATCGTCAAAAGAAGTCCGACGATTGGAAATTAAAAAAATGTCCCCGCTGCAAGTGTTAACAGGGAAGAAACCGAACCTTGGAGAAATTTTAGCCTTTGGTTCACCGTGCTCAGTGTAAGGAACCCAGAAAAACAATTCTTGGCGCACAGGTCATAGATCGGACTAATAGTTGGCAAGAGCGAAGAAGTCAAGGGGTATAAGGTTTTCTTGAAGAACGAGAGGAAAATTGTGGTTACACAACATATAAAAAACATCGAAACCCTGGACGCAACTCAAAATAAGCTAGTGAAGAAAACGCCGGTGGGAAACGAAGAGCAAGAAGGCGTAGAAGACTCAAGCAGCGCATCGGAACAGACGAAAACAAAGAAGACGAGAAGGTCATGGCAGCGCGAGCGGCACCAGACGCGTAGCATGACAAGGAGTGTAAATGAAGAGACGTCGACCGCCGAAGATAAGGAGGCGAAGACAGAAAGCGAGGAAATCGGATTGCTAAATCTCGTTACAGAGGTAGATCCAAAGTCCTTCATCAAGTGATGCGAGGTAGAAATTGATACAAGTGGAAGACAGCGATTGACGAGGAAATCGCGGCTTTGGAACGTAATGATGTGTGGAATGTGATTGAGCGTCCGGAAAACTGCAGACCCCTCCATTCTAAATGGGTTTTCAAAACAAAATTGGACGAAAATGGGGACATCGAAAGATACAAGGCGAGACTCGTTGCCTGCGGCAATGAACAGAGCTTTGGAATTGATTACACGCTAACGTTTGCAGCGGTTATTGAAATGGGGACAGTGAAGATGATACTAGGACTGGCGTACAAATGGAGCACGAGTGCAAGACACGGGTATATTCCGAACGCGTACGTGAAAGCGCTTGAAGAAGAACACAATATATTCTTATACGTCCCGCAAGGCATGGACACATCGAAAATAAATAAGAACAGCGAACAAGCTACGAACTTGGTACTGAAGTTGAACAAGACACTGTATGGTTTGAAACAAACGGGGCGTCTATGGAATAAGTTGATTCACGCCAAGTTGTTGAATTACATTTTTTATCAAAGTTCGACAGATTCGTGTCTCTTTTTTTTAATTTTTCAGAAGGAGCTACTACAGTCGTGGGTGTATACGTCGATGATCTGCTAGTAACAGGGACAAACAACGATCTAGTGGACAACAGTTTTGATGACATGAAGGTGCTCGAAATTAAAAATCTTGGAAATGTGACTAAATTTCTTGGAATGCGAGTGGTATACAATCGAGATAGTGGATACGAAATTAATCAGGAAATCACAATAGAGATCGTTCTACGGGATTTCGAATGAACAGAAGCAAATCCTGTGTAGCTACCTATCGGAGGCGAGTATGAGGATCTCAATCTAAAGCAAGACGAATTGTTGTGCGCAAGTAAAATTTCCGGAAATGTTTCGATCAAGGATTTTCAATTTCTCGTGGGGAGTTTGTTCTGGATCTCAAGATGCACGCGTCCAGATATAAGTTTCGCTGTACACAAGGTTACTAGGCGTACGCATGCTCCGAAAGTGACGGACTGAAATTTGGCGAAGAAGATAGCGCGGTACCTGAAAGGGACGAAGGAATTAAAATTGCACATGGAGCCGAAGATTAACGAAAAGGATGGGGGTACGGATTGTTATGTGCAATGTGGAATCCAGTGTGTAAATTTATTTTACACTTGTTGGGCTGAATGAAGTCAATCAAATCCCTATTGCAGCCCTCCTCATTGGCGTTAAGCTACCGAGATGCAAGCTAAATTACATTCGGTGTTTCTCTGAAGGAAAGCACAGCTGAGGTGTCTCAAACGATGATAGTACTCGCCCCGGGTTTAGATGGGTGTTTTGGCAAGGCTTTCTCTAATAGCCAGTCTCAAAACCCATCTCAAGAAAGCTTCTCCACTTGCTAAAAGACGTTTTTTGGCTAGCGCAGACTCGGTCGCTGCCTCATCTGCTGACCTTGTTGGTCAAGCATCATCCTTCAATATGCAATCTGTTTCCGGTTTTGCATGTCTATGGACAAATATATCATCAAACTATGTCGGTTGCGTGACTTTTATTGTCTGAAATTATTCTTATGTAGAGGTCGAATGAGCAGCAGTTTTGCTTGAGTCATGCGCATCGACGCGATTGGCGTCATCGAGATGTTTTCAGTACCGGTACGCGGATTAGAGGCACGACTAGCAATTCTTAAGTTCAAATACGATCTAAAAACATTTTATCAGTAAATGAAGTGTACCACACCGCAGGGGCGAGATGACTTCTGAAGTACAAGGCCATCTAAGATATACCTTGCCCGATATAACGCCCGAACACGGCCTTAGGCTTCTTTTTTTCATTTTGAGAATGAGCTTTTGTGGACTTAAAAGTGTTTAATAATTGCGTTTTTTGTGACCAAATGAGAAGACGTGTTATATTTAGGTGGGACCTGTTTGGCACCAGCGCAACAATTTTGCCACAAATTGCGGAAAATTATTACTCCCTTTGTCTTAAAGTTAGTGTCGGATTCTTGTTATTAAATAAAATAACAATCCGACAATAACTTTGGGTCGGAGGGAGTACAATTCTCTAATTTTATATTGTGTGTTTGACCCAAAAATGCGAAAGGTGGATCCAAACACCACATCTGTAATAGAATACCAAAAGAGCCAAAATTAAAACCATCAAAAACAAACAACGAGATGGTCGAATATACCATTTAAAAAACATTACCAACCACATTCCATGAGTTGATCCAGCTGCAATCTAGATCTGTTGACGCATTTCGACTGATATCCAGCTCTTGGGTCGACCTGGCCTGGCACTCAACCATTCATGGGCGGTAGCATGACTTGACCAATCTACTTCACTCGAATAGCCCATGATCTGGCACGACAACGGTGACTTCCATACTTTTAGTTACATTATCCACTTGACTCCGTTATTATGTGCACCGGTTAACGTTGGGTCGACTTGTCCCACTTACCATCTGTCACTTCCTGCCCATCTGTAATGCTGATCTCGTGATCATCCAATCGGCGTAGCGGTGTGGACCACTCATATCTGCATCTTTCAAATCTGCTTCACAACATCCACCACTGAGCCTGATCACAGCTGCACAACGGCACCGGTCCGACTCACTTCATATTAGTTTTTTTCCCCTCGCAAGCATAACTGCTCTAGTCCCTTCTCCTGCTTCTGCAGCGACTCCTTCTCCTGATTCTGCAACGACTCCTTCTTCGCTCTCGCTCAGCTCACGTCCGGCCGTTTCGGTGACTGCGGTCACTGCATCTGTGGCCGACTTTCGTCCGGCGGCGATGGTTACCTGGTCCGCCTCGGGTCAATCTCTTCATCGTCTTCAGCAACTGGCACTTTTGGTTGAGGGGGTCGACCCACTTTCCTTGGGTGCGGCGGATGCTGGCTGTCTACGGGAGGGTCTACAGGACATGGTCGATGGGCTGAACTCGCTGTCTGCAACTGGTCAGACACTCCGGGCCCAAATTGCTGACCAGAGCGCCGAATTCAAACGACGGGCGCGTGATATCGAGCACATGCAGTCGCTACCTCAATAGGTCACTATCGCTGATAGTCAGGCACGCGATTCTACTGAATGTCTTGGCGATTTACGTGAGGATTATGACCGGCTCAATGATGGTCGCGGCGATCTGGTTGAATGCGTCTCTTTATACTTACTACCCAACCAAGTTGGTTCGACTTTGGGTTTTTGTCCCTAGTGGGACTCGAACCCGCAATCTCCCGGTCCCGGGGGCAGGGCTTTAACCACTGCACCAACCGAGGTCGGTGGTCGCGCCGATCTGGTCCTGAGTCAGTTGGACATGGAAAACATAACTCAAATTTTAACCACCGAGCATGATCGTTTCTCCGGAGACCTTGCAAAAACAGAAATACCAAAAGGAGTTGCGCAGACCAATACGGTCAGCTCTTTGCAATCGACTATCCAGGATTTTTGAACTGCCACCCACGATCAATGTACAAAGCAATCCACATTCTGTTAATTTCAGTAAGCAACAGATTGTCTTTTGTTTATCCAGATCGGCACATTAAAATCTTCCAGAAGTCAATGACTGTGGTGATGAGTCATTTAAAACGGCTTGAAGCTCAATCACCGGGGTGATACAGGAGAGGGAGCTAATGAACCAAGAGGTGGGTCGTCTCAAAGAATATTTGTCATACTGAGGAGCAAAGGGACTTGCTTTCGACTCAGCTCTCGAGTTCGCGAGCCGACCGGTACAGGATGCAAAAGCGCCTACATTGCTTCCGGAAGCGGCCGCCAAAAGCTGGATATCGCTCACGTAAAGCTCGAATATAAGAATACAAATGGACTTGTCAGCTTACCAAGATGCAAAACGAGCTGTACCAAGTTAACAAAAGGTTGTACGATTTAAACACCGACTCGACTTCGTTGCAGCAAAATCTGGACAATTTGCCTGGGTTGGTCGGGGTGCTCACTTTTCCGCCTGATTGTTCATCCGATTCGGGATCGTATTTGAGACGATCTCCACCCAGTTCTCCACGGACCGCCCGCTTGCTGATTGATGCCGGACCTAGTCCGGTTTCGACCAGCTAACCATCTCTGCCTTCTCCCACTCCGGTCGGAACTCCAAATAATCCAAGTAAGTGTCTTGAGCTGTCCGCCCTCATTACTAACAAGCGGAGCAGCGGACTCATCAGTCCGTTGCCTCCTGCCAACCGTCAACGATTACCGTATACCGGATTGTTTACCGATTTGATTCCGATATTTCCACCGACATTGAGGAGCAACCCCGGACCACTCAAGTCGCGGAACATTTGCCGACGCACTTCGAAACTGGGGTCGAAGAAACAGGTCTCGGCTGATCAGGCATTTGACTTACCACTCTCGGACGATGAGGGGGGTGTCGATTTAGAAGAGAAGCGGTCTGCTTCTAAAGGGAGAGTTGGTTATCCAACGGCCGTTCCCCAGTCCACCAGTCAAACAACTTTTCAGTCAGGTTCTGGTCCGACTTCTACCCCTGTTCCGATTTTTCCACAGTCGGATCTCGATTACAATCCTGCTGGACCTTTCATGGACCTCTGGTACCGATGATTCCGGCTCAGTACGAGGTCCGTAAGCCTTGCGCCTACAGCCAGCTATAGGGACTCACTCCGAGAGTATTGAAAATTAAAAAGAAGTTTCTTTTCTCGACCCGGTAAATGGGTCTCCCGGCTAGGTCGCTAACACCTTTGAAAGACGAGTGGAATCCCGGTCTGATCACGCCTGTTGCCTCACATGTTTGCTTCCAAGCCTTGGGAAGCTCTGTTGGTCCCTATGACTCAGTTGCGTTTCTCGGATTGGCCATAGTTCAACAAATTGCAATTGAGATTGGACAAATTCACCGCGGAAATGCTATGGCTGTATCATGGTGCACGTAAGCGTCGTCGAAGCTGGATTAGTACGGCTTGGGCTTTAATCTGTGATTACGTTGTGGATGGTGTAACCTCCCAGGAGTGCGACATCGATGTTTTTTTGTTCCCTTCTGTGCGGCATCTACCCGTTCGTTGGGTTGAAATGAAAGGGCTGTTGCCGGATGCGGAGGACTGGTATCCAGGGTAGGGATGCCAGTCTCCAATCGGCACACTGCAAGATGCGTTGGCTGAAGTCGATCGCCAGGACCCGTGGCGAAACCAGTACCGCCAGGATCTCGGGAACTACCCTGGACTTCCGATTTCCCACCTGTACCATAAGTATGGAGTTTAATCATCGCGATAGCGGGTCGATTTTCCTTTTCAATAGCCATTCTCCATTTCACTTCCATGTTCCATAGCTCTATTTCCACCTTCGTCACTAGGTTATTTGGCATATATCTAACAACAACTAACCCAAAATATACAACCATCGATTCCAACGTAGTCAGTCTTGATCGAGTCGACTTTAGCCGGATTGATTCCGACCAGTTGATCGGTAGATGTCTAACTATTAGGATTCCCGATCATCCTCTTCGTGAGCCTGCACAACCCGAATCTATTACGTCTGAAATCTCCGGTTGTCTGGGGATCAGCTTGATAAGGACGAGAGTCGCCTGACTGTTCCAGTTGAGCAGAAAAACCGGGTTGTTCTATTTAACTCAGTCAACCCTTCAGACTACCACATGTGTTGAATTTAATCATTTTAGGTTGACCTTTCTGATGCACTCTGATTCACACAGATACGCTCGAAAATGCGGTTATCCATCCAACATTGTTGTCAGTATGGTAGCAGATGTCAGGTATGCCTCATGGTATACCCCCCGAATGACCCTACTCGAGATCGTCATGGAGGACATCGATTCTCGTCTTCAAAAGATCAGCAGAGGCGTTTGGACCCGCCGCTACCGCCATCTCCGATGGATAAGCAGGGAATTAAGCACTACGTTCGTGAAGACTGGTGGCGAAGCGCTCGATTCAACAAGAGCGCTCACACTTGGTTTGAAAACTTCCAGCAGCTAAACCCTTGGGAGCTTTTGAGAGTGGATTTAAATAAGTTAAAAACAATTTTTCCTCAAAATCCGTGCTAGTGTTAGCCGCAGCACTAAATTTGGAAGCGTCAAGAGCGTCAATTGAGAGGGTTAGTTATGCATTGTATTCTCGGTAATACGTTACGCACCACTTGAAAAGCGGATGTATTTTATCTGTGCAGGAACAACACAGGGTATTTCTACATCGATGCAGACATAGAGGAGTTGTTCCAATTTGCCATCCCACGAGTACTTTAGAAAGCGGTCGCATATCACCACACTTTTTACAGGTAATTTTCTGGAGTTTTGTTGTTCCACGATGGCATATCTATTGTCCTTATTCTTTTGTGAAACATTCTAGCTCGTGAAAATACCGAGTCTGAGAGAACAATTAATGCATACCGTTGAAGAGCATCGGTAATTAGGCTGAACTGACAATTCAGGAGGCCTTCACATTCCTCCAAGACATTGTCACCGAAAAAGTCACACCAATAGTTGGTATGGCAAAATATGATCATTTATCCGACAAGTTCCGACACTTTTTCAAGTCTAAGTTTCCCGTTTCGGATAATGTTGGAGCCAAATGCTTCCGACATTATCCTCCGACGCATATAAGAATTTGTATACAAGGACCATATGGTAGGAACATAAAAGGAGCGATTAGAGAGCGGAGCCCCACCGGAGCGAAGCGAAGGACGGGGGCGCGGCGCGGAGTACAAGCACCTACGGGGAGGGACAATCTATTGCAGAGCCACCGCAGCGTAGCGGAGGTCGGTGATAGGGAGCGCTCTAGCGGAGCGGGCGCGGCTTAGCACCCCGCCGCAATAGGCGGTGTTTAGGGCAAAGTTCACCTCTGTTCTGGAACAGATCGGTTGAAAAATGGAGACATCTGATTGGTCAGATGATCGTCACCATCTCGGTTGGCTCAACCGACCTCGAAGAGGTCGGCTGAGTCAACAGATGATCGGTTATATAATTATACAGGAATTTTCACCCAAAACTCACAGACATGGATGACACTGTTATTGCTCACCCATATTACATTTTTTATGAAAGGTCGGTGTGTCTTCTTTAACTGGGTTGGCATTTCGGTTAGGAGCCTCTAACCGAGGTGACTCAAACAGAGGTGGACTTTTTCCTTATTG
The DNA here is from genome assembly GCA_001887855.2 of Sclerospora graminicola. Lineage (NCBI taxonomy): Eukaryota > Oomycota > Peronosporomycetes > Peronosporales > Peronosporaceae > Sclerospora > Sclerospora graminicola. The sequence goes on along the minus strand of MIQA02023120.1, from coordinate 43,862 downwards.
GATTATAATTGTTTTCCTAACCCTATCTAATTTGAATCCAATCAATGGTGTCGGATCTTTTGTAGCCATGTCGGAACGGTTATGGTTTGGTATTAGAGCTCAGGCAGAGGTCCAAATACCCAAAAAAATACCCACCTTAAACGGATTATGTGGTCCGTACGCATTACCCAATCAGAATTGACTTGCGCTTAACGATGACTTTAAACGCGGTCCGTTTGGTGACCTAACTCTAGCGCTGAGTCCTGACCTGGGACCCGCGCGCGAATTGAACTCATAAAATTCTAAGCTCGGCTCTGCCTGTTGATGCTAAATTTATCTGATTCAGCATCGGTGTGTGAAGAAGCGCTGTTGCTATAGTCGAAAGACTGATTATCAACGACGAAATCGTCGTAAAGCGATGATTTCGAGGTGTCAACCTGTCCTTTTGTAGGTTTATAGCCGCCAAACATTGCTTTAACAACATCTATACCCTTATCCTCTAAGATACTTCTTTTGAAAGATTCGTGAAAGGAGACATAATGCTATCGACTCAGTCACCCCAGACAGCTAAGCAGTGTCTGCCTTTGCCTCATCGACAATATCGTAAGAAATTGTATCCGAATTTCTCATTGGACAGTAAATGTCCAAAATTAAACAATGATATTTCAACTTTAGTATCATTGACATGGATTTTCATCACGTTATCACCCCACTTTGGTAAATAATTTATTTCGGCCAATCTGTGGCAGATCATTGGCAGATTTCATTAATCCCTCAGTGCGAGCGCCAAACGAGGCGGCACGCTTTGGGTGCTGGTGCAAGCAATCCTCACGCCTTGGCGTTCATCGCTAAAAATGAGATTCAGTAAATTTACCGAATCCGATAGGAGATTTAGTTTTAATATTAAATCAGCTTTATTGTTAGTTTAGACCTAATTATATCAGTTAGTTCAAACAAGCCATTAATAGGTAGGTCATAGTTTAGAAAACACAACTTGGAATATGGCTTTGCTCATGTGCTTTTACAACTCTTTCTGCTCATGCTTAGAACTATTCTAAGCCACCTCTGGAGGTAGCTTAAAATTTTTGCAAACATGAGCAGCAATGGTTGAAGAGGCACAATTCTGAACTCTCGCCCCATTTTTCCGCGCGACAGTAGTGTCCAGTCGCTCAGAACCAAATAGAACTTTTTCAACTCCCCCTCTCCAATACAACTACCTTCAAAAGACATCGCCAGCGGTCGTTATAGAGGTGTTAAGATCACGTGACTGATCGTTAAACCACCGGCAAGACTAAGAGACATTCCTAACGGGCTCCTGGGTCATGCCTGACCCCTAAGAATTCACAGATTTTCATTGGTCCATTCAAAGAAGGGGTGGGGGTGTTTTTTTGCCTTGACCCGTGATTCGGAGGTGGGGTTATGAACCCACCGGAGTCTACACTGTTAATGACAACATATACACGCTTTTGGGCTACTTACCGGTGCTGTTCCCAAGCTATTGTTTCTCGCGAGGTCCAATTACAACTTCTAGCTGTCAAAGCTGCGCATCAGAATTGACATGGCGTAGATAAAAGTACACCTTTTTCAGTCATTTGCACCAAAGCCGCTCAATGAATTGCGCCATGATATACCAAAAATGATAAACTTCAAAACTTGATATCGAGATTAAACACATATTTTGACAACACTGAACCATTTCTTGTCATGCTCCGCTTGCGCCTTGCAACGAAGTCTAAAAAAAGCGACGTACATTGCGCGTTGCTGAAGAAGAGCTGGGGCATCTCGCTATGCACACCAGGAAGCCAAGCGCAGACTCGTGCTCACGGTTGGTAATGGGTTCTTGAACTCAATGTGTTACGACGACAGAGGAAGTGAAAGCGAGGATAGTCTGTGGAACCGCGACTTTCAACTTTGTAACGATGGGTTTACGGAGCCTAGCAGAGGCAAGCTCCACGTCGAACTTGGACTCGATAATCAGTTTTCTAGAGACGCAAGAATTTCGGATACTAAGAGGTATTTTTTATGTGTTTTGAAAAGTGATATTGACAATTTTGCACTTACTCCTTTCTTGTTCTTTTTGCATAAGTATGGATACATTGCAAGCATAATACGTCGAGCTGAAAGAGCAAAGACTGTCGTTCGCGTTGGTGTGGGTGTATTGATCATGTCAACAAATGCACTCGAATTGCGTTCTTATCGGGAAGCGCAAAAGCTCGCACAGGAAAGGCAAGCTTGCACTACCAGATAGACATTTGGAAATGTATGAAAGTTGGGAAGAATGTGCTATACGAGAAGTTAAGGAAGAAACCGGTAAGTCATTTTTTCCACTAAATCTCCATATTTCGTCTTTGTCAACAAATGATTATTCAGTCTTGGTTTACCCTGGGTATTCAGCCAACCCTAAAATCTGGAATTTTCCGTCAACCACGCCCTGGTTCCCCTCAGGTTTAATCAGTCTGTGGGGTTCGGTGCATTCGATGTTGACAATAGAGGATTTCCGACAGCCCGTGCTCAACTTACGGTGGGGTGGACTACAGCTCTTTTTTGCTTTGTACCGAGTTTTGAGTTCTGGAAAAACGGTGTGAGTGTGTTTTGCCACGTACATGGGAAACTTCCACTGTCCGGTTCACGTCCACAAACTGGTAAAAGTAGATTCGAACAATAAAAAGCTCGAAAATCAGTCGACACATGAGCAGCAGATAGATAAAAAATGCCATCGATCTGGACGCGTTCACAAAGTTGGCATGATGTCGTTGCCGTGTCCGACTCATTTCAGCTCATGTCCCAGTACAATGGCGGTTCTCCAGAAGCAGGGGACGTGGCTGACGCTTTCTCAAAGACGGAGGGGAAAGTTGTGAATGAAGATGTCATAAAGTATCAACTATGTGCCGTGGTACGTATAAGTCGTCCTCAGTGGGTCATACAGATGGAAGTGTAATTACATCTCCACTTTCTTGCATGTCAGAGGAGACTGTTAAAGAGTCGGAGATAGAGGACGAAGACATGGAGAAAGAAACGACGGATGTACGTTGCGAAAGTGGCGGGACGACTATTTTGCCTTTAGACCCATTGCCTTGTTTTTTGTGGTTATACAGGATGACTATTGGAAAAATAAGCAAATATCTTGATGCGCAAGTACATTTTTTGCAATCTCGTGAAAAGTCGATCCATCGTAGGCGCCAGAAAATCAAGATGTGTTTAGTTTGCGGTTATTGTGCTCATTTATTGTGGGACTTTTCTAGAGGTATAACAGTTTGGTATCTTTCTTTTGTGTGCAGCGTCTGGCGTTGATGACCCCCTTAGAGTCGTACATTTGCTCTTTAACGAGCAAAAAAAACGATTCTATCACTACGCGAAGAAAAGATGGACATGAAATACAAATTTGTTGAGCAGAAGGCAGCAGGATTAGGCTTTAACCAGCCGCACTAGTATTCAGATACGTTTGAAAAGTTTGGCAAGTATTACTGTGTCAACTTTGCTATCTCAAAGTATGATGGCGTCAGTGTGTTTCAAGTTGGACGCGCCCTCTATGAGCTGATTGCATGAAAAGACGAGGCGCTAAACTGCGCCATGAGAAGCACAACGATACGTGAAATATGTCCGCAATCATATTTCCTTCTTTAAACATAAAGGAAGGTTACTAATGGTTATGGTCGCATGATTGCCCGATGTTGTTATATACTTTGGTGGTTGTTTCTATTTGATGCTGATTGGTTTCCTTTTGAGATTTCCCGCACCGAAGTTGCACAATCATTCTCGACTCGTTCAGTACCGAAATTTGGTCCGTACATTTTGGCAACGTCGTTCTGAACCATCCTCAGAATCTGTTCGCCGGTAGTGAAAATTTGGTAACGTCTTCACGTTTATTTGGCAACGGGTTTCTAATCCACGGTCTGTCTGAAAGCGTAGGTACCCGGGTCTAACTAATGTGGCATAACCTTTCAAATATGATAAAAATTGGAATATAAGAATTTAAGAGTCGCCGGTGCAAATGATTGAAAAAAGGTGCAGAGCATACTGAAGGGACCACTACGAGTCAAGCTCGCTAACTGCAATCACACGTTAGTTGCGCGCATGAAACTTTTATATCAATCAAATGATCTACTGCCTTGCAATTGAAGATCAGACAGAGACGGTTTCAACACTCTTCATGTTAGGGCTGTCTTTCCTTGTGACGATTTTACACCAATGGGTCATAACCCTCTTAGGAATGCATTGAAACCCACACCTAGTTTCAAAACATATGGGCCCGTGACCCGAGAATTGTGATACCGTAATAGACATGTTATAGATAACACAAATGTGCAGTAGAAACCGTCTCAATAAGAGACTGTTACTAAAGATAAGTTCACTTTCATAAACTCTCAACACAGATAATGAGTAGTATTGTAATTTACAAACGACAAAATTTAATAGGGAATAATTCCTGGTCATAATTGATCTCCTCTTTAAAACGATAACCCGTACTTTATTGAGTGAACTCAAAAATGATCCAAATATAGGGATGTTACTTGCAGCAAGTTTGATATTTGTGACATGTCCATTACGGTATGCCCCTTAATATCGGAAAAAAAATCCCCAATTAGAAATTTTGGCCAATAAGAAGTTTTGGCCAATGAACTCGTTCGATTGATCGGTTTTAAATTAAGTCCACGATAGGACTTGCCGGTGACAGGCAAATTTAGGACTCACCGGTGGCGAAGCCCTAAGCAACAAGTCTTTACACTCCAGATTGAAAAATACATGTTAGTTAATATAGATTTATCTATAGTCTGAATTACTAGGATGCGAATATAAACCAATCGTATTGATAAACTCTTTTCAAGATTGCATGTGGTCTACACCATGTGAAAAAAAAACACACCGACCTTTTAAATTTTGTGAAATGGGTGTGAAATTGCCTGTATAATTTTATAACCGTGAATCTGTTGACTCAGCCGACCTTTTCGAGGTCAGTTGAGCCAACCGAGATGGCGACTACCATATGACCAATCCGATGCCCCCATTTTACAGAGCTGAGCTTTGCCCTAAAAAAGTGAGGCGACCAAATCGTAACAGAGATCATCTGATTCAGCAGCTGGTAGCAGTCATCTCTGGCAACTGGTTTGCGATGTAGCGAATAGTTGTAGGGGAATGGAGGAGTTAAACGGAGGTTTTGCCAAGTTCTTTGGACAAGAGATGACTGAAATCTACCTACCGGCTTCAACGGCTCCAGCAAAAATAAAGGCCAAACCCACGACTGGATGCTCAGCCTATGTAACCACTGAGCACTTTGGTTACGTACCTTACTCCAATGTTCTGTATCATTTGACATGGCTTCATGTCCTGTCATGCAAAGATCTATGTATTTTATATTCTTAAAAAAAGAAAAGAGATTTGCTGAAACCAGATACATGTGTACGAAGGTATGCAGCTAAATGTGAAAGTGAGTGCTGTTTCAGGGAAATAGGTACATTAGCAACTTTGGACCTCTAGACTGTAGCCTTTCTTTGTTCTTCTCAGTCTTGTGACGCACCGTTCGCCAAGCGTTAGGGTATTCTCATTGGTGCGATTGGGTGCCTAGACGCTACACGCTTAGACATTACGATAGGGGCGTCACGAAGCACATGTATTTGTTCCAGCGCGTCGACAGGTTCCACTATTGTCAAGAATTTGAAAATTTAAGATTTTCAAAAACATGTTTGCCGAATGGCCATACAAATACTATCGGTAGTACCTAAATTTCGTCACTATCCGAATAGACAACAATGTCAAAAAATGACTAAAGCTATTCTTCAAGTACAGTACGACTGTTCGAGATCAAAACAGTATTATACATGTCCATGTATAGAGATCCAGACAAGCAGATCAAAGCATCGTCTTGGTCACTTCAACTTTAAGTTAGTGTCCCTATCTCTAGTCGTGCCTCGGCGTTGAGACGACCGGCTTGATTGCTTGCAGTACATTTCCCATCACCCTCCTCTCCTCAAATCGCTATCAAAAGCCGTAGCTCAGAAAGTTAAAACTTAGTTGATCATGGCTCACTCTTCATTTTGCAGCCTCAAAGCCGTTTAACAAGTAAAAAAACGACGCGTTGTGTCTTGAGACGAACCACACTTGAAGATGAGACTAGTGCTTATTCTTGTAAGTGTCATTGCCACGACCCATGCCTATGACTGGACTTTTTGGAACGATCCGACCCCAAAACTCGAGACGCTGCCCCCTGAAACGTTAAAGAATTTAATGGGACCTGACTACATGGCCCGCGTCAAAGCGTTAGTTTACGGATCCGACTCTTCTGCTGACAGTGACGACAAGTCACCGACCACAACGTCTCCTTCTTCGAGTTTATCCTCGTTGAATACCCCATCATCCTCAGCTCCAAGCCACTCGGGATCTTCTTGGAATGATTTAGAAATGCCAGCCGAGCATGCTGTCGCCACCCCTTCGACGGCCGTGCGGTCCTTTACATCAGTCTATCGCAACTGGGTGGGACCGTGGAGTCAATCGCCTGATTCGGGATGCTACCGTGAAGCTCACATTATGAAAACATGTCCGAGCAACTATGACCGTAGCAAATGGACGCACTCGTGCTGGACAGAATGTCCCATGGATTATCCCGTGGAATGTGGACTGCAATGCATTCAGCAAAATAACGATTGCAGTCGGGAACATCTTGCCAAGTCGTCTGCCGTCGCAATGGCTACATTGAGTATGGCGACCTTTGGTGTCTTTGGCGAGTTAACCAAGATGGCCAAAGAGGTTGGATGGGCGGTTCGATGTACCAATATGCTACTGGTAGCTGTACGAGCGATCGTGCGTTTTACACGTAACCAAATGGTACAAGACCCAGCGACTTCTCAGCAAAAGCTGCTCCTGTTATTGTACCAGACGAATTATGTTGTCGCTGATCTACCTGGTACGATTTACGTTTGTATGGGCAAACCTATCCCGCCCAATATTCAATTGTCACGAGCTTTGATGCCAACGGTTCAGTTTATTCTATTGCTTGTGCTTAATTACGCCGATGATATCGTGACCGACTGGGAAAAATTCAAAGCTTTCATGATGCGAGCCAACTTCACGGCAGCTGCAAATGAAATCACTGAAGGCGAGATCTCGAGTCTGGAAACGGCCATGAAGTCGAATGCAACTTGCAGCGATGATTTACGCTCGGCGACAAACCTCGTCTGGTTTACCATCAATGAGCTCCGTGCAAAGAATCCGGATATTTCAGAAGCCGAGATTCGTCTGAAATTGAGCCAGTCGGACCTTATTCTATATGACATTCCCATTGTAACGAACAATTGTATGGCTCAAATGATCGCCGAGTCGACGTTTGCAAAGGCCTATCAAACGCGGGAAACCCTCCGGAAAACGTTTGGGGTCATCATCAACGATCTCATTACCGATGGCACAAGTGACAATGGAACGAGCATTGCTGCCAAACACAGTACGTATGTGTGGACACGTAATGTGCTTTGGCTTGCTTCGAGCACGCTCTTGGACCCCACGGATCTGTCGACCTTATTTTCTGAATTTCTCCAGACGATCTGTGGTCCAACGCAATTTATGGGAGAAATTGACGACGGCGAGGAGGACGCGACTTTGGGCTTGAATGCGTTGAAAAAAGCATTTCAAAACAGTACAAGCTCCTGGAGTCGGAAAGGAGACGGCGCGGTCATTATCAAGTTTAAAAGCAAAGACACAAAAGATGTAACGGTGAATATCAAATCGGGGGGCGATAGCGTTGCGCAAGTGAAAGTTCGAGCTGGAGGAACGGCCCAATGGGAGTCAACGGTGAAAACTTTGGGCGGCAAAACGTTATATTTTAGTCGCAGGCGATCGAATTTCCTAGGCCTTCCAGGGTCAGGCGGTGGTTCACTAACGTTGTGGGTGCCCATTGCGCGGGAGGGTGGCCACTTGGAGCTTAATGTCCAGCTAAACCCTAGTTAGATCAAATATTTGGTGCGTTAGTTATAGAGTTTAATGATATAATATATATTAATACGATACAAATAGCATACAATGTATTGCATTCATTAGGCAGGTTGAAGCATTAGGGGGTTTCAGAGTTGGATTTTTCTTGCCATTTTTGAGCGACGGATATCATATCGGAAATGACACTCAAATCCTGCTCGTTGCGCTGAGGAAATTTGCTCCCTCCAACACAGAAATATCTGGCCTTAATTCGATTCGTACAGGAAAGCTGTCATTTTGTCACGGTGTTTTTCAACCTGCAGAAATGACATCGGATAAAATTATTCGGTGAAAACTTAATTGAATACATGACTGGCATATTTATGGCAGAATCGGATGTTTAAAACCCCAAATGAAATAAAATGTGTTACAATTAATTATTGCAGTTATCTCGATCTCGTCCCACTGCGACTGTTATCAAATTAGTATATGCATCACATTATCAACGTTACTAAATGCAAATTTCCCTGTTCTACTTTGGGTTGTTATTGTGTCAATTAAATTAAATTAATTAAAATTAAAAAATTGCAATGATACACATTAGGCGTCAAATACACCTACATTATTTGCACCTCACTATTGAAAACCCTAAATCTCGATCTTACTAAACAGCGTTGGAGTAAATGTCTTGTTTCAGTACACTTACCCTTTTATAAGAAGGAAGTACCTCTCCGATCTTAATACACAAGAGGATTAGTGGCATTGAATCCGCATAACTTGCACTTATGTGTGCTAATCAAACCACGGACTGAATCTTGGTAACTATCCAGCAGACTACCCTCAACTCACGGACAGTCTTACAGATTTTTCAGACTTTGACTATGCGAGCTGCTTAGATACCCGACGCTCGATAGGTGGTTTTGTGACAACGCTTCGTAAAAAGTCCGATCTCGTGGCTTTGACGAAAACAGCATACCGTGGCTCTAGTACATTGCACTCTATCACTGCATGCAGGCAGTAAGATTTTAAAGGCCCTGCTAAGTGAGCCTGAATTTCAATCCACAAAGCCAGCAATAATTCACGAAGACAACCAAAGTTGCATTGAACTTGCAAATAATCCTGAATAGCACGGTTGCTAAGTATATGGATGTACGCTATCACTTTGTACAAGAAAAAGTACAACAACTACCGTTCGCTAATACATATTGATTGCAATAAAAAGACACGATAGCCGATATTTTTTACCAATGCACTTCCAAAGCCTCAGTTCATTTATTTAAGAAATAAACTTGGTGCGACAATTCTGGACAATATCTAAGTAATCATACAAACCAGGCAGACAATCCCCCTAAGGTTTTTCCACGCAGATTCTGCGAGGTTTCCCCTGGCTTAGAAGCCAATTTGACATGCTCAAACAAATATAAAGTGTGAACGATTCTATTCAAAGTACTCCCTCCGTCCCAAAGTTATTGTCCGATTCACATTTTTTAGCGTCCCATTTACTGGTATTATCCATCAAACCAGTGTGCCATATTCGCCTCAACAAAACGGCTTAGCTGAGCGCATGAACCGGACCATCGTGGAAATGGACCGTTCAATGCTTCACTACATGAATGTCGATCGACAATGGTGGGGTGAGGCAGTGGTAACTGCCACTTATATCGTCATTCGTATCCCAAACACAGCTCGCCCTGACATGAGCCCTCTCGAAGTATTGACAGGAACGCGACCCTCTTTAGAGCATCTCAAGGTGTTCGGATCTCCTGGGTTCATCAAGATTGACGATTCAAAGCGTTCAAAATGGGATTCGAAAGCACATCGATGCATTTTCCTCGGCTACTCCGACACGACGAAAGGTTTCCGTGTCTGGGACATTGATGGTCAGCGTATTGTGACTACGCGGACGATTCAGCTTGATGAGCGTCCTCCCCCATTGCATCGTAATGTTATGCTGATCCGTGATGGTGGTGGGGATTTTGTGCCACTCTTGGAGGACGATGATGAATCTCGATCTCAACCACTTCCTACTCAACGAAGTAACGTAGAAGATATGGAGGTCGACACGCCAAGTGCTGCTGAATCTGAGGAGATGGAAGTGGACGACTCGATGGCTAATGCTGATGCTGATACTCGCTCGCTGGTGCCAATTACGGGGGGAAGTGAAGACCGCTCGCGTCATCCAATTGACACTCACGCTCGTGTCCCAACCGTCACTCTACCTGCTAGCACGCATACCATTTATCCCATGGTTTCTTCAACCAATGGTTCGTCTCAAGCTCTAGTCAGACCACATGCATCATCGCGACATCCTCCGGTTGTCCTGGAAGACCGGCTAGTTTTCAGCAGTGAACGCACTCGCCCTCATCGACTCGAATTTGATCAAGCTCGACTTTTGACAGATGGATCCGAACATGCTGTAGCTTTCCCCAACGATTCCCCTGCTGATCAACCCGATACTGAAGCTGATGCATTACCAGAGAGCAAGAGACAACGTGTCGATTCATACGAGATCGCCCTTGCTGTTAATGACCTGCCTAATTCGTACCAAGAAGCCATGGCAACACCCGAGGCTGCTGAATGGAAAGAAGCCATCCGAAACGAGATACGCTCTCATGTAAAGAATCACACGTGGGATATTATCACGAAGCCTCACGGTGGTAAAGTGATTAGTTCGAGATGGGTGTTTGCTCGAAAGTATGACGAGCGTGGTAACGTGGTACGACACAAAGCTCGACTAGTGGCCCGCGGATTCCTCCAGACACATGGTGTTGACTACTTCGATACCTACTCGCCTGTTGCCAGCATGAACACCATTCGAACGTTTCTGTCGATATGCTGTGCGAAGAACTATGTGATCCGGCAGTATGACGTCGAAACGGCATTCCTAAATGGTGATCTTGAAGAAACAGTCTATATGCATCCTCCAGAGGGTATCAACGTCGAATTCGGCATGGTATGTGAATTACGCCGCAGCATATACGGCCTTAAACAGGCCGCATCAACCTGGTTCAAGAAGATTCGGTCCGTCTTTAAACAGCTTGGCTTTAGCCAATGCCGTGCTGATCCATGCTTCTTCATCCGACGCCAAGACGACAACAACGAAGACAGTGTTGTTTACGTTGTGCTGTACGTTGATGACTTGCTTGTTGGAAGCAAGATACAAGCCAGCGCTGACGGCTTCTGTGACGAACTGCGAGAGCACTTTGTGCTAAAGTCGCTCGGTTTCGCCCGATATGTGCTTGGAATGGAGATTGCCCACGATCAAGATAAAGGGCAACTGATCTTGAAGCAAAGTCAATTTATTACCAAGATGTTAGCCAAGTTCGGTTGCCTCGATGCTAACGCCGTCCGCAATCCACTGATTATCGGTCAAGACTTCACCATCGATGCGACGCACGAAGCCTTCGACGACAAGCGTATGTACCGAGAACTAATTGGTTCTTTGCTATATGTTGCGAATGCAACCCGTCCTGACATCTCGGTTGCACTCTCGATGTTGTCACGGTACCTTGATCGACCTACGTCCGCGCATTGGCGCGCCGCCAAACGTGTGCTCTGTTACCTCAAGGGAACGATTGGGATCGGTATTCGCTATCACAGGGGCAATGGTGATGCGGTTTCACTCCGCGTATTCAGTGATGCAAGCTGGGGAGGGGACAAGGCGAGTCGACGCTCGACGTCGGGCGTACTCGTGATGCTTTGTGGTGGTCCAGTCATATACAAGAGCAAGCGTCAGTCTACTGTTGCCCTCTCATCCGCTGAAGCCGAGTACATGGCACTCGCACTTACCGTACAAGAGGTGCTTTGGATCCGCTATCTCCTTGGTGAAATTGGCCTGAAGGCGACCAGTGGCACGACCATCCTGATGGACAACACATCAGCGATTAGTATCGCAAGCAATCAAGGATACACGCCACGTGCCAAGCACATCGACTTACGGGCGCACTTTGTGCGTGATCACGTTGAACAAGGCTCCATCCACTTGCAGTACGTCCCGACCAAATCACAACTGGCCGGCTTCTTGACGAAGCCAATCCCGACACCGCGGCTTGTTTACCTCCGGAAGTTGTGTGGTCTCACCGAGTGATCGAGTTGCGGGGGAGTGTTGCGACTAAGCGTGGTCCACACCACGCTGGCGGCAACTCGACATCCATAGGTGACGTTCAACCTTGATTACGGTAAGCCGTAATCAAGGCGCTGTGGTTTACGGCAGTCTTGGTCTGCTGGCCGTAATCCTGGTGTTTGGTTTACGATCCCTACCCGTAAACTTTGCTTGTCTAGATGGCGAATCCCCTTTGAAAATCGCATGCATATGTAGGAAGCCTAAAAATCTCACTTTCCAATTCGCGCTTCTCTGCTCAGTTTTGCTCCGAGTTCCTCTTTATTTGTTAAAAGGAGCAATACATGCTAGCATCCCGTTCATCGGCCCCGACGGATCCTGTGATGGAAACTGTAATTCCTAATCCGAGATGTGCCCCAGTTCTGCAGATGACGCTGATAAAGATGATCATTTGGCCAAACTACTTCTGAGAAACCTTGGGGGTATAAAAGGGGTATCTTTTTCCACTTTTGCCATATCATCATAAGGATCTGACAGCCCTCTTGTGTATTTTCCGTATAATTCCACATGTAGCTCGTTCGTAAGTTGACTATGGCGCTATCGAGTAAAAACTTATCCTCTGAGTTTAAACAAGCCGTTCTTCAACTAAACTAACGATTTTTTTCAATCTGGTGGATGATTGCTTAGTGTTAGCAGGAGCTGGACCTCCTGCAGCATCCGATAAATTCACCGGTGCAAATACTGACTTTGTCGATTTTCTGGAAGCACAATCCAAGACACAAGTAAAAATTCTCGAAGTCGAAGTACGCGCTGGTCAGGAGCTACTTCATCTTTATAAGGCACAACCATGAAATAGAGCCCATCGAGGTACATGACGTTCGATTGATTTTTTACGTGTAAATACCCTTTTCTCTTGTGCAGCTAGAAGATGAAATAACGACGTTGCGTGTCGGACAAGCAGAAGTCGAGCAGCTCTGTGCTGATCTTCGTACAGATCTTTGTAAGAGTCGCAACGAATTAGCTTGTCATGTGGCAAATGCAGCAAACATTCAAAGGTAGGAGCTGTGCATTTTTTCCACACGGAGCTTTTCCTCACTTTAACAAAACAAAATCTTGCTTTTTTTGCAGAGAAAAAGCTTTTTCGAAGAATAACAAGCTAAAAATGAAGAAACACTTCGAGCGAAAGATATATCACTCGTTAAAGTTCAAGCCGAATGTGATAAGATGTATCGTGTAGCGGTTGAAGCTCAGACATGAGTAGAAATTTACAAGAAAAGAAACAATTACGTAAATGACTGGAACGGAGGTGAAAAAGAATCAGTGAGTACGATAGAGGGAAACCACAGAATTTCTGTCGAAACATCCCATCGGCACAAAGCTGCGATTGAGTGTAGACAATCGGCAAAACCTCCAGTCGAGGTTTCAGCCAGAACGTCAAACAGTGCTGTTTTATTAGCACTGAAACAGCAAATGTCACGGGATATACAAGCCCAACTTGCTGTCACCAAGTGCGTAGAGGCGTGTTTAATTATTGTTGACTGGTTGCTCATAAGTTGAGTGTTTGCTACATGTGCAGAGCGTCTTTGGAACTTTGCACTTTGTCGGCGAAAACATTCGAAGAAGAAGAAAACGAGTTCCGGTAACAATGGGGTCATCAAGTATTATGCACATGGTATGGTCCGAGAATTCCGGTTTTGGGCAGAAGAGATCTACTGAAGTTTGTTCGTCTACGTGTTGGTTACGAATAGCATCATCACGTTACGTAGCTTACCGAGACGCGTAGCTAACAAACTTCGATCGTTTCCTACGACAGCTACGTCATTCGCGATCAGACCCAACAAAGCGTACTTTTAGGCAGCTTTACAGTTGAAATAGTAGCTGCCGTTGAGGGAAATGGACCACTGACTGTTGATATCTCCACGCAGATGTAAAGAAGACGCTGGTGCTGAACAACATTCGATGGAATTTACGCGACGGATAAAAGTCGTCCGGCGTGTCATGTGCTTCCTTCATTTTCCACACTGGATTCGACGATCCGCTTGGTGCCGTGACTGCTTAATAAGCACCACGAGTTGTCGAAAATGTCACCATACCGTCAACTAGATGAACGCCACTGCTCATGTCGATACTATCGGCGTGGTGTATCATTGTATAGTGGAGAAGACCAGCGGAACAATCTCCCGTCGTCTTCCAGTTCACACGATAATGTAGTCACTGAAGCGCGCAAAGGTGAAGAGCCTACAACGTTGGACGTGAACGAATTTTCAGCGCTAGAAATTGTGCTGGACGTGGCCTTTGTGTTTGCTTCTCAGACAATTTCGATCGGTCTGAAAAGATTCTACCAGTCAAAAGTTTGCCCGAGTAATGCTGATAATGAGAGCAAGCTAAGCGATACGAGGCCTAGTATTCAATACGCACCTGTAATTGACAGTGAGAATACCAGTGTGCTGCAAGAAGTCGCTTCTTTGGATGAAGCAGAAGCAACTAAAAGTGAGAGCGAACGTTTAACTCTGGCATGGAGTATATGATCGCTTATTGATTTTGACTTTGGCGTTGAGTCAACAGTGGGCAAACGCAGGAGTATCAGAAGCCTTGACCCGTTGAACAACAGCTGATTCGAATTAATATCCAAACTTTACGTTAGTGGAGTACCCAAGAACACGTTGGTTGAATTTATGAAGGAGGACAAACTTCGAAAGCACGAGTGCTCCTCCTTTACAAATCTAGTGGTGGAATTAAAAAAGAGATATCAGATCAATGAGATGACGCATATGTACTGATGGTTCTTGGAAGAATTGGGAAGTATGCCGAGTGCTATTTTTTTACAAGTTCATATGTGGATAGCTAGCTGCTGAGATTGGATAAACGATCTCGAGTGCTGTAGTTTAAGGCTGCTGGACAAGTGGTGTTATCCGGTAGAATACCCTCTCGTGCTAGTTTATCTTTGCTAATATAGTGCAGTTTGTAATTGTTTCCACCGCCGCACTTCATCACCTCTACCAAGCATTTCTGTTACGATAGGAAAACATGTCTCAGCTTCCTAGGGCCCATTGAATTAAACGAATTTACGACAGCTTCGATGAGCTCATCGATATTGTTTGGGGCTTGCTGGTGTTGCCGCGATTGTATTGCTCGAAAAAACCAAGATAAGAACGTTCATATCGGGACTGTTGGGAGGTTGATAGACTAGACACATTTGAAATCCGTCTTTGTTACCTTCTCGGATCAGGTCGGGATCATCGGGCTTTGGGTGAGGCTTGGCGTTGTCTTGTTGGACAAATATTTGATAGGACTCGTTTCGAAGCTACGCGCTGGGCGTCGTGGTCATTGTTTTCCGAATAGCCGGAAACACATACTCTATCAGGAATCGTTTCACGACCTCTTTGTTTACCGATTGAATTGGTTTGTTTCTATTGTTCCGGCTGAGCGATTTTTCGATGAGCGCTTCGCAGGAGCACGATAGACGAGCGGAAAAATTCCAATTTTTCCCGAAAACCATTGGTTGTTGACAGGATTAAAGCGTGGTAGCGCTACTGCTGCAAGAAACATTACTTTTAGTACAAAACGCTTGCTCTTTCCTGTTCGATGGGGTGGTTCTTCATCAGCGGTGAGATAAAATGTCCTACATTCTTCGGTTAAATTAAACCATTTTTCATCAATATGAACGCGATTCCATTGGCTGTAAAACCAAGAATCACCGTCCTTAAGTGTCGAGACGTCAATTTGATTGAACGCGTAAGCTAGCCGGGAAACTTTATTTTCATCTGCTAGAAATGGCTTTAATGCATTCGTATGACGCTTGATGATTCTTTTGGTGATGCGACGATGGACAGTCGATTTGGATGCATTAATAGCACATGCCTCTGAGCGAATATTCTTTCGCAAACTTCTATTAATCATCTTATATTTTCCAATATCAATATCAACTCTTGCACGCCCTTTCTTTCCAAACATTAGAGATGACACATCGGCGAATACATTACCATTTGCCAGTGATTCTCTACCGCGAGTCCATACCCGATTGATTGTACGCGAGCTAACACCAAATACTTCTAAAGCGGTTTTTACAACACCATGCCGCAGCCTCCCATCGACAGAGCTTGTTAGAAGATATTCGTATACCGCCCGTCGTTGTCCTTTAGTCACATTCTTCTTACTAATAGGAAAAATAGCACCATGGGGTACCTCATCTTCAACCACTTCGCATTTATCGAAAAATTGTCCTACAACAAAAGAATTTGTATCAATGCAAAGCTGAATTCCACCATCACCATCACCTTGATCGGTAGAGGCAGGAGCGAAATCCATCTACCTGCCGGTGCTCCGTCAAATTACTTCCAAATTTAGATGTATTTTTCGGACCACAACTTCGAGTTGTGGAACGCGTAAGCCCTCAAAATATCAGCAAATGAAGCCTTTCTAAATCTCTACATTTTCAAATAAAAATTAACAAGAAAACAGTATTTTTGACCTTAATCTCGCTGTTTAAAGAACAATCGGACAATAACTTTGGGACGGAGGGATTATATAATAATGAAAAAATAATACTAGTACGTTGGCATTGTGCTCATCTTTAGGTTAACTCTGATTTTATAGAGTTCATAACATTAGCTTTATATTAGGGGTAGCCAATCCTATCAGCAATATTCATTTTTATGGATTGCAGGAACAAACTCGATTTTCATGCGATCTGATTGGTTGGATGATTTTGGGGTTCCTGCTCAAAAATTCGTGCAGGAAGACGATGCAGCAAGAACGCTTTTTTCAGAGTTTTTTTGGAACAGAAAGATGGTGCCATTACACCCCCGAGCAGCGATCACTCCTCACCGCTCGTTTTTGGACGCTCTAACCGATGCGGTTCTCAATGATAGTTTGCTGGACTTATTGGAATACGTGGTGTAAATCAGCGCCTTTGTGAAATAAAATAAAAAGGAGGATCAATTGTTTATATAATCGCTCTAGGTCTAAAAAAATCGTCATCAATATTGCCAAGTAACACATAGAGCATTCTTTGTATTCTACTATTGACCCTGGAGCTGCTAATAAGTCAACTACCATCGTGACGAATACGAACACCCTTGATGCGTCCATGAATAATTTGGCTAACAACAGTCAACTAAAAAAGTATTGAAAATGTACAGCTTGCAGATGTCAACTTGGATGGGGTACACAAACCTTCTTCATGTGATTGATAATCAATGAATTGTGCCAAAAAATCGTTTTGCTCTTGCTGATAGGATTGGCTACTTCAATTATAACAAAACAAATCTTTTCAGTCTAGAGCCAAAAAATGTCGACAAATGTAAGAAGTGCCTATTTCGGCCCAAAGCCTCATCCAAGCACAAACCGTACCCAAGCCGATTAATTTCAAGCTAAGATTACTAAGAATTGATTATACATTTGTAGTGCCCATAAGGACGGTTGTCAATTTTAAAATTACACATCCTAATTATATAATATCGAATATATTCTAATTGGCTAAAACTACGAGAACGACTTCAACAACGAAATATCACTATGTAAACTGTGCGTCGTGTCAGAATCAATAACTTATCACCACTGTGTGTCTAAATCTAAAGCAACAGGTACACTATTTATCAGGCTTTATCGCAACCTTCTAGGATCACTTGGACCTACTTCAACTTTTATAAGGGTAGGATCCAATCCAGAGGGGCTGTTGGGGTAAATGTACATTTACTCTTTTATAAGAAGTACCTCTCCTATCTGATCATAACCATTACCCTAGGTACTCTTTGAAGAATAAACAAAAGATTTAGTGGTATTGAATCCGCTACACTTGCACTTATATGTGCATGGAGACATAGAATGTTAATGTTTCTACTTAGGTATAGGAAATTTACTTCGATGACTCTACAGACATAATGTCTGATAAAATAAAACTAAGATATAATTCCATTTGCCTGCTTCCAAGCAAGTTCTTTCCGCACATCATGCCATCACTTTAGCAAACATAATGATATCACATGCACAGAAAAACTGTCCTAGAAAAAGACGGGGATTGATCTTCCAGAAAAATTCTATCCCCTGTGAGCTTGCATATATTGCTATAAGGAACGATTTTCATCACGCATACACAACGCAAACTTTGTGACGCTGGTGAAGAAATGCCGCCATCGGAGAGAAAGAAAATGCGCTCCAAAGAGCATGCTGTTCCAACAAGTATGTCTAGGCTGGTTCGATGGCGCTGGAGGAGATACTCATGCGATAGACGATATGGTCGATCTACTTACCGACATCTCATCTTACCGCTACCGTCACCAACGCAAGAAGGGCACCCGACGGATCGCAGCGCATCAATTTCTCAAGACAAAAGACGAGGAACTTTATCAGGCGCTTCGCATCACCAAGACCACGTTTCTCTATAGGGAGCCTATATAATCACCCCAAAACCGTAGAATCACCCCAAATATACAGTAGAACCAATATTAGCTACAAAAATAAAACAAAATATACTGCCAGTTGTTGTACGTTAAGTGGAGGGAGGATTCAAAGCGTAGAAAGAGTTTTTCAAACTTTCAAGAGTGTACAGTGGATGACTTAGAGTACAAGGAAGAAAAAATATTAAGTTACTCTTGAGCCAGTGCTACCGTTAATGCAGTAGACAACAAAAAAATGCCGCGATACATATCGCCGTTGCAAACGAGAATCTCGAAATCGTCCGGTAATAAATTAAACAGGTCAAGCACACATCAATGTCGTGGATGGAAAGGGCTAAGCATCATTGCACTAATCTTGGACCATATTGGTTTGGCTACTAAAGTTGAGCTTGTGTTCCTATGGTGGCGTCTCGTATATGTTGTTAAGCATTAGGCAAGTATAAAATGGTGACAATCAGTTCGAGATATCAGCTACGTGACCCCCAGGGTTTGTTCAACATCTATTCTAGTCAACAAACGCGTGTAGTCCTTTGTGGCTACTATTTATGCAGGTTTCAACGCCTCTGAAGAATGTCCACGAAAATGCACTCGGAGGCGATGCACTGTGACCCGACTGCGCATTCAAGACCACAGAGCTTCTGTCACTGAATTATCAGCTTTATAGCCGAGGTAAGCTAAAATGGCTTGACCGCCCAGCAAACGTTTGAGCAGGATGTCGATTCAGAAGAACTGGCCTCTTCTTGAGTTTTTAATTCGTTTAACACTCCTATGGTGTACCCTACACCAAATATGGTGACCTGTCTACATCTTCAACATCCATCAACCACGTTGCAAGGTAGAAAATGAGCAATTTCAGGGCAAGACTGCTGTAGCACGTCAAAAGATGAGTTCCACCTATGTGCTGTTTATCAGTTTGACATGTTTTGCCGCGCGAATGTAGCCACTATTGCTCACTCGAAAAATCAGAAAATTATCAAGACCAGCAAAGAAAGCATGGCCATAGCTAATATTTGTGCACTGCCACGATTTTTCTCTTTTAGCCATCTTGATGTCTTACGTTCGGCATAGTCAAACGTACGAAAATGACAAAGAAATATCGAGTAGCTGATTAAGAGTATGTTATCGCGATGTTAAACTGTTGCTATCGATCATTTCCGGTGGGTCCTATTAGATGAAGCAATTCATTTTTGCTATCCCACGCTTCATATCCGTCTTTGTCAACAACATTCGCCTCATTTTCTATAGACCTTATGACTCACCAGTTTCCCCGTTTTTTATGCTCTCAATCAGTCTCACCTTCGCCGTCATTGTCACTGTCATTTACTTGAACTTGAACTTTATACACCTTGCCACCAAGCTATCGTTGACGACAAGAAAGTATTTCAGGTTATCTTTCTCATCAACATTTTCCTGATGTAAAACAGGCTTGGAAAATCCAGTCGCCTATTAACATCTGGCAAGTCTAGCAAAATTTTATCCTGATTTCCATTGAGGTCGTCAAAACGCTCGTCAACAGCACCTGCTGCACCAGAGCGGTCTTAAACCTTAGCTACCAATGCTCCCACATCTGCTTCAACAAAGCTCCGACATCTCGCACTTTTTACAAACTCTCCAAAAGCGTAAAGGGCAGCTCTCACATATACTATTCGACTCCATCAGCTCAACAGCCGCGCCAACGCAGACTCGAAATCGGAATCGTCCGCTAATTTTGCACAACTTCAAATATTCAACAAGCTGCTTGCTGTCTAGTTTACAACCAATCCTCCAAGAATTCAACTCATACAAGGCCCGGCCACGCTTCCAACAGAAATTAAAAGTTCGCATTCTCTCTCTCATTCTAAATTCACGCGAAATCATCGCAATTTTATTCTTGTTTGGCGTCAACAGGAACTACTACCGGAGCTAGAGCTATTGAGCCATCAAGCTCCGAGGATGCGCGCTTGTTGTGGCCAACGACTCCACACAACGTGCAGTTTGTTGGGCCGCAAACAGGTGGAACATTTTACATAATTTCTCATCCATAATCCCACTGGGACGTATCTCAGCGCGCCGTTGTTAATCCTACCAGCTTTGGATGGCCTTGACTACGCGTTGGCGCAGATTCTAAGAAAGGGAGATCTATAACGTTCCTTTCAACATAATTTTCAATATCGGCCTTCTCTTCTCTTGTGGCATCAACCTGTAATTTGCAGCAAATTGATCAATAGGTGAGTGTAATGATGCGCTAGCGCCGAAGCTGCCTCTGTCGGCGAAGAGCTCCTGTGTCAATGGGTTGATGTTAGGGTCTTGCACTGCAATCGGATAGAGTTACAATTGCAGGTCATCTCCAGGGGCTCCAAGCCTTGCATTCCCCCAAAACCGATGAACTCAGGAAATACTCATGGCACCGACAAAGTAACTTTGAAAGCCGTCGTCGTGGAGGCTTTTTTATTTTGAAACGCTTTGCTAACGCGAAATGACTTACGTTAAATACCACCGTGCTCCAAATAGACGAGTTTTCCATTTCCGTTAGGGTCATGACGCGCTCTATCGCAACCTGCTGCACCATCGTGTTTATCTGCGACTGCGTTGACAGCTGCAGCCTGTCGAATGCACCCTTGATTTCGTCATGACAGTTCTGAATCCAACTATTTGCTGCTGAATGTGCCTCACGACTCACGAGATAGTAAGGTTCAAGTTTGGTCCTAGTAATGCAGGATGAATGAACCCCAGAGAAATAATTCACCAGCTGCGTGCAACATGCAACTCCTATGCATGTTGCGATTGCTTCCAAAATATTTTAAGCGGTGTACAAATCGACATCAGTATTGCGTAACACGCTGCATTTCATGCTGTTGTGATGTCGTCAATTTCGTCGTAATTAACCAAAGCTTTTAGCTTCCCCAGAACGTTCTACGTGCCAGATACACAGGGTGTTTTTACAAGTCGAAAGGCGAAGGCGAGAGCATTCATCAAGGTGCGTGCACGGTCGGTGCCAACTACAAAGCATTGTCGATATTTTAAAGTAATGACGTATTCTGTCTACGTACTAGCGGTAATCTGTTTCATTCTCGCTAGACATAAATGCAAAGAACAGCGAGCATGTCTGGTAGGTAGACGTCAGCAAGACCCCGTTCACAAGTGGCATATTGTAGCCGTTTGTGCGATAAGTTGCGTCAATACAAAGATCGACTGAACTGAATTGGAGACAAAAAAGGTGTGCCATCTTATTGTTGTCGTCTCTTTGCAGATATTCGCCGAGATTTGCTTCAGTGAGCAGGCTCATGAGTGTATCTAGTGGTTGTCTTCCTGCAAGTTGTCTACGTCGATGCGCTGCCTTCATGTTCTAGAGATCACTGATTCAAATCAGCGATCTTTCGTTCTGTTGCCCGTAGGTATTTTTGATGGCGGTAGTGTGCTAAACATCATTTCGACGAGTTCCTGCTGTTCAGCAACAGTGGCCTGACGCGCACTCGCATAAGCGGCTAGTGTTGAGCGTGGGTGGTTGTGTTCGGTGCTGAGCACATGGACTGTCACAAGACCACTTTTTTGCATGATTTTGCACTGCATCATGCAATCGGATTTGAGAGTGGCGGTATGGCGCATTCCACGGCCTTATTTTTTGACTATGATACCGTGCTTACAAACAAGAAGACGCGTATGCACACCACGTTTGAGGCGACTGCGCAGAACGGACAGCTCAACGTGCTCGAGCTCGCGTGCAACATTTCGGATAGCAGTTTCTCTGTCAGCGATGGTATCAAAGCGCTTTAAGTGCAGGACATTCCAGCCAGGAGCAGCAAAAGCGGGAGCAGCAGAAAGCGGAGCAGCTGCAGGGATCTTGCACGTCAACTTGAGGGTTGATTGCGGCAAGATTAGCGGTAAAGATGGTAAAAAGAGAGAGGCGCGTTTTTCTCGAAATTATAATACGGTCTATTGGGTTGTCTTCATCGTAACCATTCACCGCGATTACGATTGGCCGAAATCACATCACGAGAATACCTTTTCTTCCTTGTACTAGGAGTCATTCACAGTACATTCTTTAAAGAGTTGGAAGGGTTCTTTAGAAAAAGTCAGAAACACTCTTACCACGCCTTGAAACATTTCTCCAACAGTCACACAACTACTGACTGCGCTTTGTTTTATTGATTTGTAACAAATATAGGTTCATCTGTGTATTCGGGTGAGTCTATGGTTTCGGAAGTGTTTTTATAACGGCGCCCTTCACTTATACATGATGTAATCAAAACCGATAGTGAATTCAGAGCAAGAGCCACTGCCCACAACGGAGCTCCCAGCTGAAGCTCACCGTGACACTTAAATGGTTTGTCGGGTATGGTAATGCTAACTTTGTGGGTCGTGTGGTGCGGACCTATAAGATTGGAGCAGGAACCGTTACTTCTTACGCGCGTCGAGATCGAAAGGCTCTACCTCGACATTACATTCCTTGGCCATCGGTGGGCGTCGAGCTAACAAGCGCTGTGTATCATCGTGAACGTTACAGATTAGATTCTTTGATCGGCTTCGTTGTTCCTACGCACGTCATATTCGATCAGAAGCTACATATTGACGGCCGCTTGCACTTCAATTGAAAGAGCCGCTACATCTTAAATGTGCAAATCGTCTGTGATGAGGACTAACAAGTTATCCAGCATTAACAGGATGACCAGGATCGTGCGACAACTCGACGGTGTTCTGAAAAATTCGAATCCTCCAAGACCCTGGACGATACTTTAGTGAAGCCAAATATCTCGTTGTTTATACAGGATACGCCATAACGGCCTGGTTGTGCCCTTCAAGCGACCAGCGTCCGATTTGGACGAGAACGCAGCTTTCCACGAAATTTTATCTAGTGCTCGTGTGATTAATAATTATTGCTTTGGACTTCTGAAGAATCGCCGAATGTCATGGAAGGGTATACATAGACAGATCCGTGCCAGCGCGAACTTCACCATGGTGAACAATCCCATTCTGACCTGCTTGCAACTTCATATGCGGGACTCTTGGAAATACGAAAGCAACCCAAGACAATAAGTAAGTAGAAGAAGCTGTTGACCGCGCTCCCAACACGCAGGAATGGATCTGCGTAGCATGTCGTTTGCCGTCGACAGCAGATCAATGTAAATGCAATGAAAGCCACTTCTATTTATCAGCTGATGCGTTGATGTTGCATCTATCGCAACACCTTGGGAAGTGCTCGAGATTGCGCTTGGTCTCATTGGCAGGATGCCGCCTTACTCACAAGGCAAGATATCATGCAACTAAAATTGCATCTATAAGTCCTTCTCGTTGCTTTCTCTTAAGTAGTTTTATTGGCCCATGGTGTGGCTAAAGACAAAGCGGTGTGGTGCTCAAGTTCACCGGAAAAAAGTCACATCAATACTTTTGATAAACAGAACCTGTGGTCAGCCTTTCACGCAACGATTACGGTGATGAGGCTACTAATACGATCTGTGATGTGCTTTACAACGATAAGTGGGTGCTCCGTACGCATGAGGCTCAATTTTAAAGTGACAAGAAGCTTTCGCTTCCAAAATCCTAAACATTTTGTGATTTAGGCTTCAAGCTGAAATGGTCCCTCTGGTACCTGATAACATGAAGACGCAATACCATCGAACATAAGTGTTCGTGAGCATGCGGCATAGCGGTAGCGCTCAAAGTGTTTCGTACTGCACTATCCGCTAAATAACAAGTCAGCAGCTGGGAAGATCCAAGAGCGTGCTCGAGAAGATGCTCATGGCGCTAAAAAAATGCACCGGATGCTATTGTACTTGACGAAACAGAGGATGCAGGTTCAAAGTAATGGTGCAAATGCAGGAAATGACGGTGGAAGCACTACAGGTTTTGGAGATGTCTGAGAGCGCTAGTATCATCAGGTGAAGTTGGAATAGAAACAGACGTCAATACGAGGCCGCAAGATCATTAGTCGGATAGCATCATTTGTATCTTTTGATCAATGCTAAATCTGATGATGAGGCATGTATACGTCAAATGATGGGTGGCTTACTGTATGGGTTACGTAGTAGTGAACGTGCGCTGTAGCTTGCAGCTTTTGGTTGTCTACTTCATTTAATTTAAGTTTTGGGTTGCTAAGCAAACAAGTGGTAGCAGCGATCATGGCAACGGCGTTCAAATATCTAAGTCGCGGCTGGCAATACTGGTGCAAGTGCCCATAGTTTTGTCGCTCTTGCATGCAACCGCTTTAGTGCCTCTTTTACCTGGTTTTGATGCTGATCCGAATGTGTCAAAAGGTCCAAATCTGGAGCTCACACAAACTTTTTAAACTGTCTCCTACTCGTTGTTACGCGAGCTCTGTCGCATTTAACGCGCAATGACACGATGCTACAAACATGGTGCGCGCCAGTCCCGTGTCATTTTCTTCACTGCATTCAAGTGACGTTCGGGATCGTGGATAATTAATTCGAATGACCGTCTGAAGAGGGAAGGTTCCTGATGGACACTATATCTGAAGTACTTGCGAGTGCCGAAACCGTCGAGGGCACATAGCGAGAGGCGGTGAAGGCAAGTCAAACCAAAAACGTGACAGAAAGGCAAAAGGGTCGATCACTATTGTATTGGAGCGGTGTTTCTTCCAAAGAGCGTGTATCGAGGTATTATCGTACATAACTACGGAAGACCCTGTTATAGACGCTTTTGAAAAACAACCTGGGGATGTCGTGAGCGTCTTTGGGGTCGAATTCACCTCCCAAATATGCGGTCTAGCGTTTACTAATGGCATTGGATACATTTTGCACCACATATTAGTGTCCGTAGTCAAAATGAAAACATGGAAGAGATGGAAATGACGGCGGAACAGTACGAAGTGCTGCAAATGGCGTTTAAACGATAGTCGGTGCTGGAAAAGGGTGACAGGCTAAAACGCGTGAGACGCACCCGACGACGTCGCGTGGTGCACTGGCCGGACTTACTAGAACAAGCAGCAAGGGCGCTAAAGAAGGGTTGTACAGCACGAGGACTAATGGATTTCGCACAAAAATTTCCAGCAGGGATCAGAAAGCATACGCTGCGTAGTCTCGGACGAGGCTATGACCGCATTTCAGCCAAACAATCCGAGGTTGCTTTTAAAGAATATCTAGAAGATTTTGCAAACAGTCCTTCGGGACTCGAAGATATGGAAAGTAAAAAGGCATGGGGTAGTAATGACACACTGTCTTGCATAGGGACCCTTCTTCAACGAGAAATAATAGTCATCAGCAAGGATCCGTCAAACGGGAAAGCAGGGGTCATTCATTACATCCCCTGAAACGAGAATGCACCAACGGAAACAATATGCAACCTGTGGTGAATTCCCGATGACTTTGAGTAGTTGCGTGCAATTAGTGAGAGAGAGAAAGGAGGCGGCAGCAAGGGACGGTTCAATGCTACCCCTAATGCTGCATTACGAGAACGAACACTACCATGCGTATATCCACGGCTGGAGAGTTAGTTCTTCTCAAAGGACAAACACGGAGGCAACGCAAGACATTGAGATGGGAGATGATGAGCGAGGAGAGGACAAAGGGCCATCGGGGCACAGGCACATCTACTCAATGGACCAGGAAGCAGCGCCTCAACAAAAGAAGCAGCAAGGAGAGAACTCGCAGTAAATGAGTTAGGGGAGAGAAACAGACAGGCAGAGAACAGAGAGGTGCGATATGACTATCATGCACAGATAGACCAGCTATAAGGGATGAAGGGAGAGACAGCCCGTATATTGATCGAGTTTATCGTCGATACGGTGTCTTACTTACCGTTAGAGGACCAAAGGCGTTTGCTTCACGTGGACCTGACGGATGAAGCAGAACGACACTTCCTAGCGGAGACGTTGGCCATAGATCAACAGGTACTGTTAAACTGGTTCAATTTTAAGTATTTTGATGTTAGAGGAAGGACCAGCGAGGAGTGAGGAGGGGGTTTCTGTATCCAGTCAAGACTCGGAGTATCTACCTGCCACCGGACTTCCCAATAGAATCCAGGCTTTAACTCAAGGAAACGAGTCAGCTATAGGTGGGGGTGAAGGAAGGATAATGGATGCGGAGACGCAAAGACCCCTTAAGAAGAAGACTATCACGGAATCATATGCAATGGAAGAAAGCCCGCAAAAAGAGGAAGTAGCTCCGGTGGTCAGAGAGATAGTTGATGATTTCATTGCAACAGACAATACCGACGTGACCATAGAAGGGGAGGAGACGTCAAAATCCTGGGCTCATGTATGGAATTCGATGGCGTCGGTTTGGGAGAACGAGTATCCAGTAGCATTTCCATTGGTGAACGCTTCGCCTACTGAGTAGACGGACGGGCGGCGATAGTCCAATTACTAACGACTTTCAGCCGCCCCTTCAAACTTTTGGAGCGATTAAATGATGACAGCCTCGTAGAGATAACGAAACCGTGGTATTGCGAGTGTTGGGAACGATTAGTCAAGGAAGGTCAACAGAGAAAGACAGAGGGACTCAAGACTGGGGACTTTATTCAATGGGAGGACCAAGTAGCTAGCGTAGAAGGGGAAACCCAAAAAGACGCCATACGACACAGTGGACAAGCATGGCGTAGGCTCCAAAAGCACAAGAATGGTGGGGATCCGTTATGGAAGTTATGTGATCCACACAAGAAGACCTCTTTTATTAGGATTTCGATTGCGCAGACATTTATGGACCGCAGATAGCGGCGCTTATTGTAGAAGACCTTCTTCCTGGAGATGATGTGGGGGTAAAGTTACGACGACAGGCGGTAAGTACGCAACAATTACCATGATTTAAACTGTTAATACGAAGACTGTTTAAAGGTGACAAGAAGATTTGGAAGAAAATTAACTGTTTTCTCAAGTCCCAGAGTGCAGGGAGCCATGATCGATCCGGACCAGAACAATAGACAAGTCTGGGGGCACGCAATATCACCCACTAACACTCTACTAAGGGCAACGCACGGACCGAAGCAGAAATTCAGGCGCTCATGGCCACCATGATCGCGTATAGCAAGGACAAGGTAGTTGATGTATGGAAATGGAGCTCACATCAACAGACAACGGAACGTGATTCGAAGACCATATCAATTATAAGTCAAAACGTGCGGGGATTTCCGGAGGCATCTCGGTGTGGTGAAGTGCTCCAGAAGTTAACGGACTAATGATGATGGATGCCCGCACCGGATTGGCTAAAATGTCACCCTTAGCCGGATGCCCAGACTGGTCAATGAGAAGACGCAATCTGGGAGCTGCCAGGCGCGCCTGCAAGCGGCCGGGCGGCGCCCGGCTGGAAATCAGGTTGGTGGACATGACAAGGGACGTGGATAGTCGAACAGGCGGGCTAAGCGGACGGCAAGGCCACGGATGGTGGACGGCCGAGGCGCGGATGGTGGACGGCCGAGGCACGGATGGCGGACGGCCGAGGCAGCGGATTGTTTGTAAGAAATGAGTGAAGGGAGCCTGAAGGAAGATGATTGTTGTAGTGGATGAAGGAGGCACCCGGATCGGATGAGAAGCCGCCAAGGAATTGCTAGCGCCAGCGGCCGAGGAGTTTGGATGGGTGGCTATCCGGCCGAGCCGGCCGGGTACAATGTACAATTCGGACTGGTACCAGATAGGTTCGGTGTACCGGCCGGGCAGGTACGCAAAGTCGGAGTTAATCGGGCTACTTTGGGTAATGCACATGATTGGACAGCCGTGTTATTTGGGGTGGGTTACACAAAAGGGAGTATTGGATATAGGATAAATCAGTGTACGTTTCGCTTTCTTAGACACAAGTTGCTTTTATTGGTTCACGGCATAGGGCTAACAAGGTCCCCTCTTGCTGTTATTGGTTTGCCCGGGGAAGGTTAAGTTAACCCACCGGAAGTCCCCTGACCGGGAGTCGCGGCGACTTCGTATACTCACCTCAAGTCGCCCGTGTTTTGAACACGGTATTAAGTTTTGGGAAGTGGTGACATTTTGGCCTTCTGTGGAAGAGTGTGGAGTTATATCTACCTTACGTACACATTTGGATTCGCCCTTCATTGTTATTGGTTTAGCTGGCCGATTGATTATTCTCGGTCCAGCCGGCACTATACAAACTTCAAGTGTCTTATTGGTTTAGCTGGCCGATCGACTATTCTCGGCCCAGCCGGCACTATACAAAGTTCAAGTGTATTGCCAGACGAGCTCCCCGGTGACGATTTCCGCCCAGGAGCTACCCCTAGTCCTAACCCTCATCTCCCTATTGGACGGATTTACACTTTTCGCCCTAGGGTCCACCAGGAGAGCTAACCACCCAGTACTGACGGGTACACAAGGTGAGCTTTCAACATGCAACATTCGAGCAGTCGCGATCAAGCGGATGGAAGCGACCGATCCAGCCGGCCAGAAGCCGGATCGGATCATGACTCGGATGGACGGAGTACCCCGTCCGGTAGTCAGTCGTCTGGGACCCCCGTGGTGTTCGCGTCTCAGGAAGATTTTCTGAGAGCGACTACACCACAGACACGACCCCCATTCGTCCCAATAGAGAACCTATTTTCCTGACTTCGGATCCAATCCATACGCTGACGACGGCATCTAATGCCACCCCACTCGCCTATGGTCGAAACAGAGAAGGTTTCTCCACCGCGTCCAAAGTTCTTCGTAATGATGAGTCATTATTGCTAACGACGCCGTCGCTCTAAACGCGGCCCAACTTCAAGTCACAGTCTACATTACGAAAGCCACCAGTTCGATTTCCACTAGACACGAGTGTTTAGTGTTACATTAGTCTTGGCGTATCTAATTGCGTATGTGCTTATATAATAGGAGCACTTCGAGTGATTGCTAGCAGTCACGACAATGAAGATGATGGTAATGACGACGATGACGATGCGATGTTCGATAGCCAAACAACGCCAAAAAACGACAAGCCAATCACTCCAGTTGATGTTTGTAAGCTAGAGTCATTTCTATTCTTACTTTCAGCTGATCGGAACGTGTTGGAACTGATTTGATTTCTGTTCAGGAGAGTGACAATATCACCAGTGCGCTTAGTGCAACGACAGAGAAAACGATGCCTGAGCAAAGAGTGAATGTGGGCGATATTTCCCATATTTTAAAATGGAACCCAGACAAAAGTTAAGGATGAAAGGGCTTCTTTTCGGACAGTAAATACTCCAAACCACAAACAGCAAAGCTTCCGACAAATGATGCACAGCAAAAAAAAGTAAAAGCACCAGAGTATTTCAATGACATCAATATTCATGTGGTTAAGTTTTCATTTGAGGTTGTCGAGACGTTCGCCGCGGATGCTACTGGCAGGTTTTCTCGCGGCGTCCCACACGCAACCCCAAACTTCGAAGAAATCTATTCTTGAAGTGCCCAACTTTTAATTTGTGGATTTTGCTCCACGTGGAGCTGCACTTGCTTCTTTTCGTCCAGCGTAAGTTGTTTGGAGCCCTTGGCTTAATGGTGACCATGTCGTGAAGCGACTTATGAAATAATGCAAAGTATTTTCCAAAGGGCGTATTCTGATTGGCGGAAATACGGACCAAGGGCGTGGGCACCGGATAGTCGCCGCCGAGGAAGTCTACAAGCGGCCGGGCGGCGCCAGGCTGGAAATCAGGCTGGTGGACATGACAAGGGACGTGGATAGTCGAACAGGCGGGCTAAGCGGACGGCAAGGCCACGGATGTTGGACGGCCGAAGCGCGGATGGCGGACGGCCGAGGCGGCGGATTGTTTGTAAGGAATGAGTGAAGGGAGCCTGAAGCAAGATGATTGTTCTAGTGGATGAAGGAGGCACCCGGATCGGATGAGAAGCCGCCAAGGAATTGCTAGCGCCAGCGGCCGAGGAGCTCGGATGGGTGGCTATCCGGCCGAGCCGGCCGGGTACAATGTACCATTCGGACTGGTACCAGATGGGTTCGGTGTACCGGCCGGGTTGGTACACAATGTCGGAGTTAGCCGGGCTACTTTGGGTAAGGCACATGGCTGGACAGCCGTGTTATTTGGGGTAGGTTACACAAAAGGGAGTATTGGATATAGGATAAATCAGTATACGTTTCGCTTTCTTAGACACAAGTTGCTTTTATTGGTTCACGGCAGAGGGCTAACAAGGTTCCCTCTTGCTGTTATTGGTTTGCCCGGGGAAGGTTAAGTTAACCCACCGGAAGTCCCCTGACCGGGAGTCGCGACGACTTCGTATACTCACCTCAAGTCGCCCGTGTTTTGAACACGGTATTAAGTATTGGGAAGTGGTGACATTTTGGCCTTCTGTGGAAGAGTGTGGAGTTATATCTACCTTACGTACACATTTGGATTCGCCCTTCATTGTTATTGGTTTAGCTGGCCGATTGATTATTCTCGGTCCAGCCGGCACTATACAAACTTCAAGTGTCTTATTGGTTTAGCTGGCCGGTCGACTATTCTCGGCCCAGCCGGCACTATACAAAGTCCAAGTGTATTGCCAGACGAGCTCCCCGGTGACGATTTCCGCCCAGGAGCTACCCCTAGTCCTAACCCTCATCTCCCTATTGGACGGATCTACACCTTTCGCCCTAGGGTCCACCAGGAGAGCTAACCACCCAGTACTGACGGGTACACAAGGTGAGCTTTCAACATGCAACATCCGAGCAGTCACGATCAAGCGGATGGAAGTGACCGATCTAGCCGGCCGGATGCCGGATCGGATCATGACTCGGATGGACGGAGTACCCCCTCCGATAGTCAGTCGTCTGGGACCCCCGTGGGTGTTCGCGTCTCAGGAAGATTTTCTGAGAGCGACTACACCACAATGGTGCGCGTGCCCGGATCTCTTGGTGACCCTGGATATCACCGCGAGTCCCTAGCGGGCGAAAGACCTAAACCTGTCAAATTTGTTGACGATGTTGTGTCGGGTGCATTGGGGGAAGGCATATCGCCCCCAATGCTGCTGAAGATGGAAGGATGCGATGGTCGCCTCGGATTTGGGGAGTTCGAGGTTGACATTAAAGAAGAAGTTACTCCCCTAGAGGCTCCGCCGGGGGCGGATTACGGTACTACTTACTGTAGTGCCGGCCGCTACACGGATGGAGCCGGATCGGACTATGGTGCAAGTCGCCATAGTCCGAGGAAGGATCATGGTTCCGACCATGATCCTAACGAACAAATGCATATTATGGATATAAAAGAAAAATTTAAGGAAGAAAAAGCGGAAGTCGGATACGACCGGAGTGGGAAGCCGGCCGGATCGGGACCAAGTCGCGATCTGGCCCCCCTACCCCTAAAGAGACCGGATTGGCAGGAATTGGATTATCCGACCCACAAAGATAAACCGCGTTTCGAAGAGGAAGAAGAGAAGCAGGACGGCCTATCGACGGATATAGATTTGGAGCGTGCTTTCCATCTTCACGAGTTGGGGCAATTCTTGCGGACGGATAAGGTGCTGAAAATAACACGGCCGAAGATCATAGGCGGATTGAAAGGTCCCGTCTCCCCCCCAACTCTCTCAGACGGCCACGTGTCCCTTATTAGAGGACTATTCGATCAACTCAAACAAGCCGGCATTAACACCGGCGTGTTTGATCCGAACGAGCTGTTTGATCTGAAGATGGACAAGTTGAAAGAGGCGTCCAGCGCCCTGCACGACCACTTGGTACCGCTAGTGGGTTGCTCGCCGCCGTCGAAGAAGATGACAGCTACGACTGGAGTGGCGCCGTCCACGCCGCCGGCAACAAGCAAACCGGCCGGGATACACTCAGGCTCTTCGCAGTACGAGTCTGCCCCTTCGGAAGCGAACTCGTCTGACTCATCGGTGGGTATCACCCGCATGACGCTTGGCCCAAGGGGAGCAGCGCGTGTGGTGACAGCCATGAGACTTGGAGGACGCGAGGATCCGGGTACGCCCGAGCGGAAGAACGCCGGCCAGTACAGTGTACAGGCCCGGCGGACGGCGACGGCGGATCCAGAATCAAAGGAGGAAGACGAAGACGTGGATGGGCAGATCAAGAAGGAATATCAATCTGGCAGCCCGGCTGCCGCTCAAGCCGCCCCTCAGGTGCCGGATCACCTGCAAAACATGTTCTCGGCGACGATGGAGCGATACTTGGAAGAGCAGCGTCGGCTGAGCGCCAGCCGCGGCAGTCCGAAATCACCGTACCAGCCGGCTCGTCGGGGAACGCAGGCGCCCGAGCCAGTCCAGTACTATGCGAGGGAGTCGAGTGACGAAGACATGGAGTCGGTGCAGTCCAAGCAGAGTGAACCCCATGCCGCCCCGCCGAGCCGCCAGACAGGTCGCCGGACCGGACGTCGGCCAACGAACAGGAAGCTGTCTCTCAGCGACGTGGATATGGAATCCGTCAAGTCGGCCAAGTACCATTATGATCCGGATGACTTGGATCTGGGGATGGCCCGCCGAGCCCATATGGCCTCGGCCCAAGCGTTTGACGCGGATTCGGGAGCGATCACGAGGGTGCGAATGTCGGCCACGTCCGAGCTGAAAGACTTCACCGGACGCGACACGGACGAGGACCAGGCCCGAGGATGGTTGAGCAAGACGAAGTCGGCATTTTTCAGAGACCGGACGTCGGACTATGAGAAATGCCTGATCTTCGGGGATTTGATGAAGGGCCCAGCGAAAAACTGGATCCAACAGCTCAGCCGGGAAATCCGAGGAAATTGGAGGGGATTGGCCGGTGCGTTCGAGGAACAATACTGCGGATCTGGAACGTCAGCGGCGCGACAATATTTCCACACCAAGAAGCGAGCGGATGAGACCCCCCTGGAGTATCTTCATCGCTTGAATTTCGCTGGCATGAGGGCGGATATCCCCGTTAAAGAAGATGCCAGCCGGTCGGAAGCCGCCCGTGAACATGTGGAACATTTCATCAGCACGTTGGACGATCGGGAACTGGCAGACCAGCTGGCGTTATTGCGGATGAAGAATACCACGGAGCTGGAATTGACGTTGCGCACGTACCTAAGAGCGAAGAAGCGAGGCCTCAAGGCGGCAGTTGGAACCAGCCGTTTCAAGTCCCGATTCAACGCGGAACAAGGAGGCCGGCCGCCATCTACCAGGACGGCCCGAGCCGTCCGCATGGTCGCCCGAGAGTCAGACGCGACCAGCTCGGAAGAGGAGTATCAGCGATCCGGGGGCGAGTCTGAGGAGGAACAGTATCGGTACCTTTTCTCGGCAGAAGCCAGTCAGCCGTCCAGGCTGCCAGCCGGGTCCGGTCAGTCGAAGGGCTTTCCGGCTCGAACTGACCAGGATTACCCCAGGCGCAAGTGCACCCACTGTGGGTCCATCAAGCATGACGACCGGAGCTGTTGTAAGCGGCTGACGTGTAAGAAGTGCGAGAGGAAGGGACACCCGGCGGAACACTGCCTGTTCACGTGTAAGACTTGCGGGGAGGTGCATGAGGCGGGACTGTGCCCAATTGAAGAATTCTACAACCAGATGAAGAAGTGGTACGTCCCGACCAAGCATGCTGGAATGCTGCCGCCCGGAGTGGAAAAGATGTTAAACTAGATCGCTCGCCAGGTTGGAATCTGGTTCGAGCCGAGCGGTCTAGTGTTAGTATCTATGCATATATCGGTAAAGAGGATAATCAAGAAGCAAAGCAAAGGATAACCGACAATGCATGTAAGTTTGACGATTACGTCATCCGGTCCCCGGCCGGCACGGCTGGCCCCTTCCTGGTGAGCAGTATACGGACGGATGAGTATTCCCGGTCTGAAGTGCGAATGGAATTAAACCTGTTACCTGGCGAGTCGCGAGGTTATTGGAAGTATCACTCGCCGGATAAATGGTTCAAGCAGGCCAAGGCGGATGGAAAAATCAATAACCAGAAAGCTACCATGCTGTTCGACTCTGGCGCGGAAGTGTCTATCGTGGACACCACCTTTGCTCGTAAGTGGGGTGTGAGATAGACGAGCCGAAGCGGCAGGAGTGTATCGGCATTGGAGAAAGTTCATACATGACCCAAGGAAGGACAAGAGTCAAGATTACGTTAGCTGGGTCTTTGGTATATTATTTTACCGCCTGGGTAGGCAAGCTGGCCGGGCAGGATGCAATTTTGGGCATGGATTTTATGGTCCCGGCCGGTATACGGCTGGACTTATTGCATGGAACATTGACGTTGCCGGACGAGGTACAGATCCAGCTGGCCGGCCGGCGGCCCTTATATGGCGCCCACGTCCAGTTCCTCAAGTTAGGTCAGTTTGTAACGGTGCCAGTTGGAAAAGCGGTGGAAGTAATGGTACGACCACACGACAGGCGGAGTAAGTTATTGCTGACAAGGGGCGGGTGCTGGGTACCCTCGTTTGTTAAAGGGGGTGGTCATCTCAACTCTATAAGCGTGACCAACATCTCGGAAAGGCCCCTCACCTTGCATGAAGACGTGATTATTGGAATGTGGCTGGCCGAGGACAAGGTGCTCCGCCGGCCGGGCTATGTCACTATTGGCTCAAGACGCTATATTGAGTGGCAAAACCTGGTTTTTCAGGCAACCACCGATCTGGTCAGCGAAGAGGAAGAATTAGAAGAGGACCAGACTCCGATGGTGGATAAACCCGAGTACCGGACCCCTTCTAAAATATTGACGCGGAGCCGGCCGTCGCCGGATCCGGCTGAACGTATTGGCCGAGGCCACGCCCCGATCGCGGAACTGGTTTTGCCCACTCAGAGGAAGACGGACGAACGACAGGGTCGGGAGAAAGGAGCAAGCGGAGTTGCATATGCGGTCAACCCCGATGACAGTTGGTTTGACGACCGGAGTGAAGGCGGATCGGCCCAGCCGGCCGAGCGGGATTCGGAAATAACCGAAGACGGATCGGCCCAGCCGGCCGAGCAGAATTCGGAAGTAGCCGAAGGCTGATCGGCCCAGCCGGCCGATCAAGAGCCCGAAGCAGCCGAAGCCGACCAAGTCTGCATTCATGATGGGGGCGAGCTATATGTTGAGGGCATGGAAGACCAGATGGCGGTGCTACCTGAGGTGACCCCCTGCCCCCCAGCGGTCACTATCGACGATCTACAAGTGGGAGACCCGGATGTGAACACCCCGGAGGAGATCGGCAGATTGAAGGATATTATATGGAAAAGACGACATCTGTTGATCGGTCCAGGGAACGCACTTCCTCCGGCCGCCCATGGGGCGGTATGTGATATTGATGTGGGAGGCGCCAAGCCGGTCGCACAGAGATGCCGAAGAGTCGCCCCCAGTATCGGGAAAAGCTGTCAGAGCTTATCAAGGGTTTGCTGGCCACCAAGATAATTCAGCCGTCCACCTCGCCATGGGCCTCGCCCATTGTAATTATTATTAAGAAGAATGGGGTGGATATAAGGTTGTGCATTGATTACCGGCTGGTGAACCGGCTAACTAAGCTGATGGTTTATCCGATGCCGTTGATAAACGACCTGCTGGAGGACTTGGATAAAGTTTTGTGGTATTGCTCATTGGATATGGCCAGTGGATTCTGGGTGGTCTCTATGACCGATCGTGCACGGGAGATCTCTGCGTTCGTGACGCCCTTCGGGTTGTTCGAGTGGAACTGGATGCCGT
The DNA here is from genome assembly GCA_001887855.2 of Sclerospora graminicola. NCBI lineage: Eukaryota > Oomycota > Peronosporomycetes > Peronosporales > Peronosporaceae > Sclerospora > Sclerospora graminicola. The sequence continues at coordinate 8,076 of MIQA02023120.1, read as the reverse complement.
TCGGTCTGAAGAATGCCCCGCAGATTTATCAACGGCTGATAGATAACGCGCTGTACGGACACTTCAAGATCAAGGCGGATCAAGATCCGGCTCGGGTCGGGGATGTGTTCGCCGAAGGTGACCCGGACCCCGACCCAAAACCTTCAGTTTTGGGGCGGCGGTCTTATATTGATGACATTCTCGTTACGGCAACTACTTGGGATTTACTGTGTGACAAAGTGGAGAATTTGATGATTACGTGTGAAAAGTGGAATCTTTCGATTAGTGTCGTTAAAAGTTTCTGGGGAAAGACTAAGGTAATTCTTTTTGGGTCATCAGGTTTCGATTGTCGGATTAGGCTAATCCGAAGGATTTGGAGTCCTTGAGTAATCTGCCTTTCCCGTGATCCCTAAAGGCTATGCAATCTTTTTGGGCAGCCTGAATTATTACAGTCGGTTCATCGAGGATTTTGCAGTCTATGCGGCGGTCTTGTATGAGTTGCGGGAGGTGGATTACCATAAGCTGAGAGAGCAGGATAGGCAAGCGGAGATGCAAGCCGGGCCGGCAATATTAACCAATGAGAAGACGCCCTTTTCGGTTATTTCAGCCAATGCGGAAGCGCCCTTTTCCGCCCAGACAAGCGGCCGGCCCGGACGACCACATGACCCGAGCGATGGTGGCCTTTGGTATGTTAAAAGCGAAGATGGCGACCACACCGGTCCTGAAACATTTCGATGTTAATAAGACTCCGGTGGCCATCATCTACGCTAACAAGTGGGCCATCTCGGCCGCTCTCGTGCAAGATCATGACGGAGTGTACTGTCCCGTGACCTTCACCAGCCGGACCCTGAAAGTTAATGAAGTCAATTACGGATTGGTGGATAAAGAAGTTTTGGCTCTATTGCGGATCTTGGATGTGTGTTATACTATGCTGGTGTCTCGGCCTATCAAAGTACTATCTAGACGGTCGACCCTATCATGGCTCCTGACGGCGAATGGAATTGACGGCCGGCTGGGGAGATGGGCGGCTCTGCTGTCTCAGTGGTCCCTCGAAGTGATTAAGTGTACTAAGGGAGAAGAGGAAATACTGGGCACACTGGCTGCCAGCATTACCCCCAGGGCAGAAGTGGAGGAAGCACTGATAGCGATCGCACCACGGAAGCAGCCTCGACGAACTATTGTATTGCCGCCGCCAACAGTGGGACCCACGGAGGAACTAATGGTTTTGAGTTTCGATGGGTCGGCGAGTGTAAAGAAAGGGGTCGGAGCCTATAGTGCTATTGTGTGGAAGCTGCCCGAATGGAAAGTGGTCGCGGCCGCCTCGGATTTCACGCCTGGCATCACGGTGAACGAAGCGGAGTATAGAGGACTGTTGCTTTGTCTAGATCTGTTGGCTGGCCGGACACAGGGGCGGATCATCATATGTGGTGATTCCAACCTAGTGATCCGGCAAATCACAGGAGAGATAGATTGTAAGGCGCCACGGCTGAGACTGCTGAACGATCGGGTCATGTCCGCCCTGCGGAAGTGGCCGGAACATGAACTGTTACATGTCAAACGAGAGTGGAACAACAGCGCAGACCATCTGGCCACCTTGGCCATGCGAGATCAAATCGGTCTCACCGTTTCAGATCCAGGATTGTTGGACGGATTGGCGGAGATGAACAAGCTACCGGAGATAATCAAACCGGCCGCTAGAGACGAGGATCCCTCGCCCGGATCCAGCCGTCCCGTGGAAGAGGAATATAGCGACCGTGACTGGGAACAGGGCGTCCACGCCCGATCGGACCAAGAAGTGCCCTGCAGCAATAAAAGGTCCCTCTAGGCGGACCCCAAGCAGGCCGGACGAGACTAACCACGGTTTGGAGTCAACAGTAAATGTTTGGAGTGGGAACGAAAGAGGAACGGATGGATATATTAAAGGAAAAATGAGAGAAATAAAAGAATTAAAGCAAGCCCGACTACTCATCCCCGTGGATGACTGTACTTGCCTTGGAGCCGAGTCACACGAAGTCCAGGGTGGTCGGAGGGCCGTGCGCGGTACTGATTGCGCCAAGGATCTTGCAGGTCAATGGCCGCCAAGGATTTGGAAAGGGAGGTGGTCTGATCCAGCGCACCTAGGCCGGGATACCACGTCCCTCCTTCCGCTGCATTTCCGCTCCTGCGGTTTGGTAGATGGAGCATGAACGGGAAGAGAAACAGGTCCAAGTCACAGTTACCATCCCGGATACCCTCCATGATGAACGTACACAGACGGACCCACGCCTTGGAAGCTCGCCCCCGACGATTCTTCCGGCAAGGGAGTACTTGCGGAGGGATTCGTCCACTCGCTTGTCCTCTGCAGAGATGTACAGGAAGTGGGTAGACTCCCAGATGGCCCAAGCGTGAGTCACGGTGAAATCATGAAGTCTCGCCTTGAATTCCGTGAACCGTGGGTTGGATGGAAGCCCCATATCCGGCATCTTGGTGTTCAGGATTTTTCAAGGTTTGGTCTCCATGAGTGCGTCGATGGCGCCCGATCCCATCAGGTCAGGGTTCCAAGTCTCTTAGGATGGCGTCTTGTGAGATCGAGGGAACAACCAGAGAGGTGGCCGGGATAGGGAGTGAGCGAGTTGGGAACTGGAGATATCAGCTAGATTGGTATTGCTCAGTTGCTCGACTGGCCAAGGTAGTATGGCGGACCGATCCGCCCCACTGGGGAAGCGCCCGCCCGATAACCACAGAAGCGGAAGTTTGGGAAAAGAGGGCGCAGGGGGTAGAGCACTCTTCCGGACCTTAGGTTTGGCTGCCGGTCGGGGGGTCGACGTGTGGGACGTGACCCGGCCGGGGTTGATCGCCGTTTTTTGGCCGGAGTCTGGGAGAGAGGTTCTGCTGAATCACTCAGGTCGGGAGGAGTCAACCACTGATCAGGAATGTCCTCGTCGTTGTCTTCCACTTTCTCCTCGGCCACTCCGTTGGAACTCGAGTTACGCGCGACCGAAGCGGCCGGGGTGTCGACGATGCTGGGAAGCAAGGATGGGTCGGACGGCTCGTGTTCTCCGGAGCCAAAACCTGCCGGCGGCGGAGTCTGCAGATCGATGATCTGATTGGATTCCATTTGACCCGTCGTTCGCCCACCGGAACTGGAAAGGCGGCGACGGGTATCCGCGCGAGAGCGGGATAACGCAACACTGACTCGCTGGGCCTCGTAATCCTCGTCTTCTTCGTCATCATCATAGATACACGAAGGGGAGGATGACCCTGAGTCCGAGGAAGAATCAGGCGACGCGGCCGCTGTCCCGGATGGGGCCGCGGCCGCTTCGGATTCCGAGTCTTCTTCAGAGTTAGAACTGGGGGTGAGACCGGTTCTACCGGGGGTGTATTGAGGAGATGGAAGAGGGGACCGTTTCGCGAACAAGCTGTCATCACTTTCCGACCCGATCTCCTCCCCGTCGCCCGACTTGTCTGGAAGACACTGGCGCGAGGGTGGGGATTTGCTCGGCTTCCTCTTCTTAGGCGGGTTAGCACCGGCCAAAGGAGGGCTAGAGCCGGCCGGACGTTTTTGACCCCGCGATCCTGCCGAGGCGGACGAAGAGTTTGGACCGGCAAGGGGCGAGTCGGAGCCGGCGGGAAGTTCCTCAGGTTCCGACTCTGCTGCAGCGTGCAACGGGTTGGGTTCGGCGGAGAAGTCTTCCACTGATCCACCATCCCCAAGACAGACAAGACGGATTCCCGTACATTGGGAGGAGTTTGCAAAAGGGGAGCGGCCTGGCTCCGAGTCGCCTCGAGCTGGTCTTGAAGTCCACACAACAAGGACCTAAAACGATCCTCTTTATCCAGCATGGCATGACAAACACGGTCCGCCCGAGCCAGTATAGCATGGGCGTCGGAATTCTCTTGGCGGGCCTGGTATAGCTCAGACCGCAACTCCTGTTGCCGAGAAGTGGCTTCCTGCAACTGCCGCTCCAGATCCGAGATTTGGCGAAGGGCCTGGGCGTGGGAGTCGCGCAGGTGGTCTCGGTTGTCCCGCACTTTATCCAGGTCTTGGGACACCTGGCGGAGCCGAGTACGAAGGTGCGTAAGTTCCCGAGACATGTCCGGAATTTTAGCAGATTGCTGCTTCAGCTGTTCCAGCTGTTGAACTGCGGAGTGACAAGAAAATAAGGGCTGTAAGCGACTGGGCCATCACGTAAGAGGAGATTGGGCACTTACGCTGAAGCTTAGATCGTTGGACCAATTCTTGATTGGCAGTCCGGAGAGGCTCGACGACGTCTTCCAACATGCGGAGGCGGTTTCGCTCTCCCGTCAGGGTGGCGACTTGGCGCTCGAGATCGGCCACCTGTTTCTGGAGATCGATTATTTCCGGAGATGGATCCCGAACGGCAGCTTCATCGGCCCGGCGGTTGGCCGCGGCGAGTTGACGGACCAAGTCAGCTTGGATATGCTCCAAGCTATCCACTTGGGCGGTCAGGATTAAGAAGGAATGTCAATCTTGCAGCCCAGCCGCCCCCCAATTCGCCCCGCGAATAGACCGTCAGGCGACCTCAAAATCAAGTAATGCCCTAATTTGACATCCTCGCTTAATTAATTGATCCCTTTCGATCCCTCAAGTGCCCGACCACCCTCACAACATGTTTTCGGCGATGGTGGAGCGATACTTGGAAGAACAGCGTCGGGTGAGTGCCAGCCGTGGCAGTCCGGTGTCACCGGACCAGCCGGCCCTTCGTGGGAGGCGGGCCCCCGATCCAGCCCAGTACTATGCGAGGGAGCCGATTGATGAAGACATGGAGTCAGTGCAGTCCAAGCAGAGTGATCCCCGTGCCGTCCTACCAAGCCGCCGGACAGGTCGCCGAACCGGACGGCCAACGAATAGGAAGCTGTATCTTAGCGACGTGGATATGGAATCCGTCAAGTAGGCCAGGTGCCACTATGATCCGGATGACTTGGAACTGGAGATGGCTCGCCGAGCCAATGTGGCCTCAGCCCAAGCATTTGATCCGGACTCAGGGGTGATTACCAGGGTGCGGATGTCAGCCACGTCCGAGTTGAAGGGTTTCACTGAACGTGACATGGACGATGATATGCCCGAGGATGGCTGAGCAAGACGAAGTCAGCATTCCTCAGAGACCGGCGCCGGACTATGAGAAGTGCCTGATCTTCGAAGACTTGATGAAGGGTCCGGCTAAAACCTGGAACCAGCAGCTCAGCCGGGAAGTCGGAGACGAGTGGAGGGAACTGGTTGAAGCTTTTGGAGACCAATACTGCGGATCGGGAATGTCGGTAGCGCGCCAATATTTCTACACCAAGAAGCGGGCAGATGAGATCCCTCTGGAATACCTCCATCGCCTAAATGTCGGCGGCATGAGGGCAACCCTACCGGTTTAAGAAGATGCCGGTCGGAAGATGCTTGGGAACATGTTGAGCATTTCATCAGCACGTTGGACGATCGGGAGCTGGCGGACCAGCTGGTGTTACTGCGATTGAAGAATACCACGGATCTGGAACTGACGCTGCGCACTTATTAAAGAGCCAAAAAGCGAGGCCCCAAGGCGGCAGTTGGAGCAGGCAGGTTCAAGTCACGTTTTAACCCGGATCAAGGAAGCCGGCCGCCATCCACCAGGACAGCCCGAGCCGTCCGCATGGTGGTCCGAGAGTCGGATTCGACTAGTTCGGAAGAGGCGTACCAGCGGTTCGGGGGCGAGTCTGAGGAGGAGCAGTACTGGTACCTGTTCTCGGCGGAAGCCAGTCAGAAATCCAGGCTACCATCTGGGTCCAGCCAGCAGAAGGGTTTTCCGGCTCGAACTGACCAGGATTACCCCAGATGGAAATGTACCCACTGTGGGTCCATCAAGCATGACAACCGGAGCTGCTGGAAGCGGCTGACCTGCAAGAAGTGCGAAAGGAAGGGACATCCGGCGGAACACTGTTTGATCAACTGCAAGGCTTGCGGGGAATTGCACGAGGCTAAACTGTGCCCTATTGAAGAATTTTACAACTAGATGAAGAAGTGGTATGTCCCGACCAAGCATGCTGGAATGTTGCCACCAGGGGTGGAAAAGATGTTAAACTAATCACTCGCCAGGTTGAAATCTGGTTCGAGCCGAGCGGTCTAGTGTTAGTAACTATGCATATGTCGGTAAGGAGGATAATCAAGAAGCAAAGCGAAACGTAACCGACAATACATGTAAGTTTGACGATTACGTCTTCCGGTCCCCGGGCAGCTGGGCTGACCCCTTCCTGGTGAGCAGTATACGAACAGACGAATATTCTTCGTCTGAAGTGCTTATGGAATTGAATTTGCTACCTGGCGAATCACGAGGTTATTGGAAATACCACTCGCCGGATAAGTGGTTCAAGCAAGCCAAGGCGGATGGTAAAATTAAAAATTAGAAGGCCACCATGCTGTTTGACTCTGGCGCAGAAGTGTCTATCGTTGACACCACCTTTGCTCGTAAGGTGGGGTGTGAAATAGACGAGACAAAGCGGCAGGAGTGTATCGGCATTGGAGAAAGTTCGTACATGACCCAAGGAAGAACAAGAGTTAAGATTACATTGGCGGGGTCTTTGGTGTACTACTTTACAGCCTGGGTGGGTAAGCTAGCCGTGCAGGATGCAATTCTGGGGATGGACTTTATGGTCCCATCCGGCATACGGCTGGATTTATCTCATGGGACATTGACGTTTCCGGATGAAGTGCAGATCCAGCTGGCTGGCCGGCGGCCCTTATATGGTGCACACGTCCAGTTCCTCAAGTTAGGTCAGTTTGTAACGGTGCCAGTGGGAAGAGCGGTGGAAGTAATGGTACGACCACACGACAGACGGCGTAAGTTATTGCTAAATAGAGGCGAGTGTTGGGTACCCTCGTTTGTCAAAGGGGGAGGTCACCTCAATTCCATAAGTGTGACCAACATTTAGGAAAGGCCCCTCACCTTGCATCAAGATGGGATCATTGGAATATGGTTAGCCGAGGACAAGGTGCCCCGCCGACCGGGTTATGTCACTATTGGCTCAAGACGCTATATCTAGTGGCAAACCTGGCCTTTCAGGCAACTACCGACTTGATCAGCGAAGAAGAAGTGGTGGTGGATGACCGGACTCCTATGATGGCTAAATCAGAGTACCAGACTCTTTCTAGAATTTTGACGCGGAGCCGGCCATCGCCGGATCCGGCTGAACGTACTGACCGAGATCCTGCCCCAATCACTGAACTGGTTTTGTCTACTCCGTCGAAGACGGACGAACGGCAGGATCAGGAGAGAAGATAAGGCAGAGTCACATGCGCGGTCACCTTCGATGCCGGATGGCTTGATGAGCAGGAGCATACTGGATCGCTGACCAGGATTCGGAAATAGCCGGAGGCGGATCCACCGATCCGGCTGACCAGGATTCGGAAATAGCCGGAGGTGGATCGACCGATCCGGCTGACCCGGATCCGGAATAAGTCGAAGCTGACCAGGTCTGCATTCAGGAAGGGGGCAAGCAATACGTCGAAGGCATGGAGGATCAGATGGCAGTGCTACCTGAGGTGACCCCCTGCCCACCAGCAGTCACTATCGATGATCTACAAGTTGGAGACCCGGATGTGAACACCCCGGCAGAGATCAGCAGGTTGAAGGACATCATATGGAAAAGGAAGCACATCTGCTGATTAGCCCTGGAAATGCACTGGCTCCGGCCGCCCATGGGGCGGCATGCGACATTGATGTGGGAGACGCCAAGCCGGTGGCGCAGAGGTGCCGGAGAGTCGCCTCCCAGTATCGGGAAAAGATTTCGGAGCTTATCAAGGGATTGCCGGCCACCAAGATAATTCAGCCGTCCACATCGCCATGGGCTTCGCCCATTGTGATCATTATTTAGAAAAAAGGGGTGGATATAAGGCTGTTTAGCGACTACCGACTGGTGAACCGGCTGACTAAGCTGATGGTTTACCCGATGCCGTTGATAAACGACTTGCTGGAGGATCTGGATAAAGTTTTGTGGTATTGCTCGTTGGACATGGCCAGTGGATTCTGGGTGGTCTATATGACCGACCGTGCACGGGAGATCTCTGCGTTTGTGACGCCCTTCGGGTTGTTCGAGTGGAACCGGATGCCGTTCGGCCTAAGGAATGCTCCGCAG